>JAVJIF010004768.1:0-239709 GCA_038442645.1 Agave tequilana
AATAAATGAGGCATAAGAGTTAGAGTTAATGAACCCTTAGTCAAAATTTTCACGGTCACAAGGTGCATATGACTTAGGGTAAAATAATAGACTAAATGAGAAGTACAATTTAACTCCTTACTTTGATTGATAACAAATTTTTGAATAGAGACTATTTTTAGGAATGAAAAATTTAGTTTTCCTATAATTTATAGATTACTTAAATCTTACAATTATATTTAAAATATTTTTCTCTTTCAAAATGCTTTTCGAAAATACTAACTCTTTGTTTCTCTTTATTTATAGATTTTATGGGTGTAATCCACTAAAAACCTCACGAGACAAAACTCGTCCTCAAGGGGAAACCTAGAGGTTTAACGGCTTGTTGCACATGCTCAGTGCAATCGCGTGACCTGCGATAGTGATCTAATAATCCTTAGTATAGTTTAGTTATTTTACTCGAGGACGAGTAAAAGATAGGTATGGGGATGTGATTGGTCACTATATTGCATATTTATTATCATATCCTCATACTTATTATAGATAAACTCTGCTTTTTCCTAATTAAATATTTGATTTATTTGCAGGCCCGTTCTAAAGGAGAGTGAAGAGAAATGAGCCCAAAAGCCCATCAAATTCTGAATTAAATCAGAATAAATTCAAAATCAGGGAATCAGGGCAGATCAGGTCGGTTCAGATTGGTTGAAAATCAGTTAGAATAAATCCCTACAAATCGATCGATTGAAGCCAAAGATCAAAGGCCATTTCGTCAAAATCCCAGACTTAAACTACAAATCCAGCTGAAGATAAAGACAAATCGAGAAGCCGGGGAGCATCACCAACAGGGTGTAGCCACCTGGCCACACCCTGGCCGCGAAAACGCGACAAAGCCGCTTTCGCGGATTGGTTAGTAAGTTAGGGGGAGCGTTTGCTCACCCTATCTTCTTACACCTCTCCTCTCTGGGTTTTTTCCTATAAAAGGCAGGATTTTCACAGTAAATGAGGATGACCAGGCAGAGATAGGATTTAGTCCATTTTTTCATTTATTAGTGTAGGTTTTTATTTTTCTTTTCATGTAATTTTTAGTTTTAATTTATGTAAATCAGAGGAGATCAGAGTTTCATAGGAGAACGAGAACGAAGCTTGTGCTGAGAGTGACACCGGTGTAAGATTTCCTTCTTTTCTCTTATTGTTATAAATCAAATTTGTAGTTTCCTTTTGTATGTACTTTGTTTTTATGTTCTTCTTTCTCTTCTCTACTTTTCTTCTTTTGGTACAATTGCTCTCCAAGTGAGTCCAAAAGCATCGAAAGAGTCTTACCTTTGCGAGTGCCACCGATAGCTCATGACGATGGATTTTGAGTTTCATTCTGTATCACTTCATACTTGCAACGTCTTGATGATATAATGTGGAGGAAACAGGAATCAACTCTTATGGGCTATACGTTGATCGCCTCACTTCAAGGTAACATCATTGCAAAAGATTCAAGGTAGGTATTTGGCCAAAAGAAGTAAGTAATTTTCACTTTCTTTTCTTTTTTTTTATTCTTTAGTTTAGAACACCAACAACACCCACTTCTTTCCATTTTCAATTTATTTGTAAATAATCATTTTTCATTTTTCTCCACCTTCTCATTCTACCACTTTCTTCCTCACTTAACTTTAACCTAATTTTTTCTCTTTTTCTTTTAAAGAACTAAAGAAGAACTTTAACCAAACTTTGTATCTCAAAAGAATACTTACTAAAAAGCTTCCATCGCTAGTCCCTCCTTGTGGATCACGACCCGCATAGCCACTTGCTATCGCGGTAGAATTGAGTACTTGCACATCTCTATTTTAAAGTTCTGAAATTCTATATTCTTGTGCAGGTTCAAGCTCAATCAATATGGCAAGGTGTACACTTGTATACATTGTGGCCCCAAAACCTCTTGCACAGATTAGTTATTCAAGATTGAATTTGAAAAATGATAATGTTTGAGTTTGAGAAAATACTAACCTGCAAGGACCCAAGAAGATATGGTTACCAAAGAACACACCGAATTTAGTTAATGCCCAAGACTTAGGGGAAGATGGTGCCTTATTGGTGATTGCATTTTGGAGCTTGAAGGACTATCCAATTTGATGCATCGCTATCAAAGAGACAAGGTGAAAGAACATCACTTTTTTGTAAATGGAGTTGCTTTCTTAAATTGTATCAGTAACGTCTCTAACTTTTTTAAAGCTTAAATTGCTTATATGTTCATGTTAGTTAGTCTAGACTCTATACATATTATTCATGCTTAGATATGATGAGTTGGTTGAGTTCTTACATGTATGTGTAGTTGTTTGAATTCATACAATTTTGTTGATTCATATAATAGTATATTTCAATTTCATTTCATATAATTTCATGTTGTTTATATAGTATGCACACATGATAATAACATAGATTCTATTTGTATTTTCCACGCTTTATGCCTATGAGTATATTAGTTATCATATGTGCTTGTATTTTAATATAAACATATACAAGTATTTTTAAAATTCTCTAAGATAATATTTACTTCATTTATTATGTATTAAAAAAAAGCAATTGTGCATCTCAACTCTTAGTCTAGAAGAATGACGCGGAGAAATTCAAAGCCCGTCAAGGGTATACAACTTCATTTCTTAATTTTTAATGGGTTAATTTATGATTTAAATATATATATGATTTTTATGATTGTTTTTAAACAATTTTTTGAAAAAATTATTTAAGAAAATATTTCTTGTGAATATTTGGTGGACTAAATAATCTTTCAAAATATTTTTATCTATTATGTAGGATTTTTATAAGTTTATTTCAATAAAAATCAGGTTTTAAAATTTTAAAATTTTGAAACTTCTGATTTTGGGGCAGTCCCTGTCGACCGGGCACTAAGAGAGGCTTGAACTCTCATCTCAGTAGACTGCCCAGTCGACTGAGTGAGTTTGTTAGGACTTAATGGTTTTTCCGATCGACCGCCCGGTCGACTGTAGTAAACTGCAGAACTATAATACACTGGGGTTGATCGACCACCCAGTCGATTGATGTTCAGTTTTTATATTTTTAAAGATAGTTTTCAAAATCTTAGACTTCATTTTTCCATCTTCTTCCCTCTTCTCTATCGATTTCAAGTGCTAACCCATCCACCTCTCTCTAAAATTCTCCTATCCCACTTCAAATTTCTTCAAGATTTTTTTCAATTGGACTCAGGATCTTCACTTGGATTTGCTTTGTGGAATGAATTGCAATTTTTATTGGGTATATTTCTTTAATAATCTCTCTTTCAATTTTCACTTCTTCTACTTTGAATTTTTTAGTTTATTTTCTTCCTACACCATGTCCTTTAAGAGATCTAGGCATGACAAGCCCGAGAAATCCAAGAAAATTGATTCTAGATCCAAATCCTTTTCTCATGGCCCCTGTATTTCAGAAATGCTAGATTTAAGAATTCTATCCTCTGCAAAAAGCAGATAATCTCAGGGAGAACATTGGTGCTGGTTGACTTTGAGCACCTCAACCTTGTTCAAATCCTTAAAGCCAATTCTTTAGAATACTTTGTCACTATTAAAGAGCAAGTTTGTCCCAAACTTGTCTATATATTCTATTCCATTCTATCGTTTCGAGATAATATCATCAACTCTCGTATCAAAAATTTTGATATTAATATCTCTTTTGAAGGGTTCCTTCAAATTTTTCGTTTATCTTGTGAGTGTGCAGAAACTTTTACCCTTGATTTCGATGATTTCTAGTTACTCGACGGTGAGACTGCTCTCACGGCCTCTCGATTATTTCACGATAATGATAATCCAGGCTAAGTGAAGAATGAGGAGGTGAAGTATTATACTCTCATTTTCCAAATTTTAGATAAGGTTTTATTTTTCAGTCTACTTCCTAAATCAGGTGAGTATAGCCATGCTCAGGCTCGTGCACTGCTTCTTATTTATTGCCTTATGAAAGACATTAGAGTTAATATCCCGAAACTCCTTATTGACTTCATGTTATCTGAGCACCTTATGATTCTAAGTAGGAATCTTCCCTATGAGTTGATTGTTACTTACCTTCTCTGATATTTCAAGATTGACATCTCCAACGAGACTGCTTATCCTCTTTCTATTGGTATCGACTATACTCTTTTAAAGAGGATGCAATCTGGCACTCACACTCATGCTCACCCCCTCCTGTTCAGCTTTCAATTTAGTTTCCTTCTATTTCCTCTTCATCTTCTATAGACCCATACTTTGCTTTGATGAACTAGATTACTGCTATGTCCTTGAGACAATCAGAGGACACAACGAAGTTTTGTCTAACAAGAAAGAGCTAAAGAACACACATGCTTAAGTTTGTTCATCACATCATTATTATCAAGCTTGTGTGGATTATTCTTTTGCTCAGCATAAGTAGCCTAAACCGATGCCTATTGTTACAATCGTCCACTTTCTGCTGAGGGTCCTCCCTTCGAAACCTGGGTTGGTCCCACAGAGCATGTTGGCATGTACCATCTGATTGTTGATTAGCCCGATGCTCCACATTGTACCTCCGATAAGGATTTCATTGGGGATGAGTGACCTGTTATTTCCAAACTTTTTGTTGTTGACAAAAAGGGGGAGAAGAAGCTGGGGGATTTGGATATTTCTAGGAGTTATTTTGTATTTTAAATATATTATTTTAGTAAGACAGTCTTAGGGCACCCGGTGAGAAAACACCCCCAAGGACTTAAACACTCGAGCAGACAAGGTCACGAAACCAAGATTTTTATTTATAAAATGTACCCCTTTTAGCGTGAATACTTATGCTTCATGAGGCATAAGTACCCAACTTAATTAGAGGATATATATATATATATATATATATATATATATATATATATATATATATATATATATATTTAAACTTATCTAATTATCTTTTGCATAAATACCAAGGCTTGCTTAGGTCAAAACACCTAACTAATCAATAATTAGATTTGCATATATATATATATATATATATATATATATATATATATATATATATATATATATATATATATATATATAAGGCATAAGAATTTTTGTCTTTGAACCCTAAGTGTGCAAGTGTATAAAGTGTGCATATTTCTTCAAGGTAAAGATGAAGACTAAAGTACTTTCATTATTTTTCTTCCTAACCCTGAAAATCAAACAAGTTATCTTATTTTGACCAAGTATATGAAATCCTAATTATGATTTTCCTATTCCTTAAAATTAACTTAGTTTCTTATAGAAAAAATAAATCAAAATATTGTTCTTTTCTTTCAAAAAGTTTTTTTATATATATAATTTTTTTCTTTTTTTTATATTAGTCATGTTAGTCATGTTAGAGCCCCTCCCCCACACTTATCTCATGCATTGTCCCTAATGTATGAAAGAAATGTATAGATGCATGAAATAAAATGTAAAAGAGGTGCATATATTATACAAAAATATGCACAACATCATGTTTCTCCCACACCTATATATTTTTCGGTCTCATCCCTCTAGCTCTCTTCCCATCATTCCAATAGGTCCTCTTTATAGGGCATAGTGGGAGGCCAATTTTTTTGTTATTTTAACTCTCTTCCTCCCCAGTCTCACCTTCATTAGGTTTTTCTTCCTCATATTTCTACATTCATTATTAAAAAATTGATTACCACCACACTTCTTAATTGGAACTTCCTCACTATGAATGTCTAAAATTCTAACTCAGTTCTATACATCTCCTCAAAACTTAGGTCAACACTTTCCCCTGGAGGTGCGTAATTAACCAAAATATCCCTTGTTGGTTCATCCAAACACATGAGTTCTTCTTCGAAGAGGTTTTCAAAGAGTATGTCAATCGGAGATTCTTTAATTATATTCTCATGCGATATATTATTGGTTGGCTCATCGAAAGTGAAGATATTTAAATCAAAATTTTCTTTTTTAAAGAGTACTCTAAAATTAGAATCTCCGACATATGCCTTCTCATTAAGATTATCACATTCATTCTTAAATAATTCATTAAGAAACAGAGACTCATTCTCTATTGATTGCACACATTTATTACATTATTCTTTATTATATTTCACATTTATTATGTAATAAATCTGCTAAATTCCTTGTCTTAAATGCCTATTTTGCAGAAGATGATCATGGGGAGAAAGATGATAAAATCAAATAAATGTCTGTTAAATTCGAATTTAACTAGATTTATTTAGTTAGAGGAGGATGATCCCAAATCCAGTTGGTTAAATTCAGTTTTTGGTGAATTAAATGGTTAAAGATAAAGATCAAGAGAGGATAACGTCAAATACAGAGTCCAAATCCAAAGGGATAAATGGATGAGAGAAGATCAATGGATGAGATGAAGCAATTCAGACTCAGATTTTAGCTGGATACATTTTAGTATTTGAATCCTAACTTTTGCTACCAGAACTCAAATCTGATGATTCAAGATGATCCAGAAAGAGAACTTAAAGGGCTACAACTCTTAAGTTGATCATTATTTCTAATTCTATTATTTGATAAGTGATATTTAGCAATCAATATGCCACTAAACTGCAGATCAGAACTGAATATCCACATCAAATTAAGTTTGGAGATAAGGGGAGATCAGAAATTGCCAGCTTTACTTATCTTCATACTCCTCTACCCTCTGCATTTCTCCTATAAATACCTGCACTCAAAGGCAAAAGAGAGGACCAAACAGAGAATAGAACTTAGGCTAATTTGTAGTTTGTAACTTAGGTTTTTATTTTCTTCATGTAATTTTTGTTTTATTTATGTAACTGAGAGGAGAGGATACTTTCATGGAGGAATAAGAGCAAGCTTGTACTGAAGGTGACACCAGTGTAAGTGATCTTTCTTCCATTGTTATTTGAATCGAATCGAGGTTTCCTTTTCTTTTCTATTCTTGTTTTTGTTCTCTTTCCTCTTTTGTGTTTGTGGATCCAAATGAAACTGATAGCCTCGAAGTTGCCTTCTCCTTGCAAGTGCCGTTGATGGCTTATGAAGATTGACATCTATTTCTATGGTAGTATAGCTCGCCCCTTCATTTCATAGTGTAAATCGGGAATGGGGAAGATCTCATCTGCCATGCTTCGCTCGCCTTCAAAGAAAGGTACATCGTTGATACGGGTGAAAGGTAAACAGACGCCAAAGAGGTAAGTATGTTTTTTAGGTTTTAGTATTTCTTTCTTTTCTTGTAACTTTTAGTGTAGATCACCAACACCATAATCCCCCAAATCTCTTTCACTCTTTCATTTTCTTTGTACATATCACTTCTTATTTCTCCACCTTCTTATTCTACCATCTTCTTCCTAACTCAACTTTAACTCAATTTTTCCTTTTTCTTTTAAAGAACTAAAGAAGAACTTTAACCAAACTTTGTATCTTCAAAGAAGACTTACTAAAAAGCTTCCATTGCTAGTCCCTCCTTGTGGATCACGACCCGCATAGCCACTTGCTACTGCGGTAGAATTGAGTAACTTGCACTCTTTAATCTTAAGTTCTGAAATACTGTATTTTGTGTGCAGGTTCAAGCTCAATCATCTATACCTTCACTTTCTTCATCACAATTATTTTCAACAAAGTATACCTCAGATGTTTGGTCTCTTATCTTACGAAGTTATTTTTCTAGGTTGAAGACATTAACTTCTCTAATCATGTCCCCAAAGGTTAATCTCATAGACCCATTCCTACAATTGATAATAGCATTAGTAATAGCAAGGAATGGATGCCCTAGGATAACAGGAGTTTGAGCCCTAAGATTGGACACAGGTTGTGTCTCAAAAACAATGAAATCAACTGGGTAGATAAACTCCCCAACCCGGATAAGGACATCATTAATTCCCCCTTGAAACTTTCACAGAACGGTCAGCCAGTTGGACTCGAGTTGGACTAAGATATCCCAACCTGAGTTGTTGATAAACTGAGAATGGAAGCAGGTTGATACGTGCTCACAAGTCAAGAAGTGCATGACTAACTCGGCTTGTCCTATAGTGCAGGCAATGGTGGGACAACCCAAATCCTTTTACTTAACAGGGATCGGACCCGACAGTAGCTCACTGATGTTAATGACTAAGAAGACTTTCTTGGATACATTAGTCTTTCTCTTCTTTGTGCATATGTCCTTAAGAAATTTTGCATAAGATGGGACTTGTTGGATGGCATTAAGGAGTAGCACATTTGTCTTCACTTGGTTGAAGATCTCAATTATTTTATCCATGTGTGGATTCTGCTTGTTGGTCTTTAGCCTATTAGGAAATGGTATTATAGGCTTGTACACCTGACTGGTTGACTTATCTATTTTAGATTCGTCAGATTTGGAAGGATTGGGACCAGATTAGGTGGATGCTTAAGTGTGATTGTGCTGATTGGGATTTGGTGGTGTTGATAGTTGATTATCAACTTTCTTTCCTGACCTCAATGTATGAACAACATTACATTGATTCAATGATTGATCCTCGGCCAAATGAGCTTGTTGAGAATTTCTAGGATTCATAATGTTGGCCCAAAAGGTTACACGCCCCCAAATTATTTAGAGTTTTGATGATAACAAAACAAATAAGAGCTATTTGGTACTAATAAGTTTATTCAAGATAAGTTTCAGGTTTGTACCATGTTTGGAGGCCTTTGCTTAGCTTTTGCTAGAAATTCTAGGTTTATGGAGCAAATAAGGCACATGGCACAACAAGGAAGGAACATAGAAGAGAAAGCTCTAGCAAGGCATTGCACGGCTCAAGACTTCAAGAGACTTTATTAGATTTGTTTCTAGTTTTATAATTTTGTTAAAGAATAATGAATAGGTTTGAAGCTCTTATTCCAACACACACGTTTTTGCGCACATCTCATTTCTAAAAATATTCCCCATAAATATATACAAAATATTTTGATGTAAAGCCTTTTGATTATAAACTCAATTTTGTGTATTATACATAGTTCAAATCAAAACTATTTTGTTAAACTTCAAAATCTCCTCAAAATTCTGTTTCAAATTTGATTTTTGGCCTGAGCCGGTAGACCGACCGGTCGACCGATACTAAATCAGGTCAGGTCGGTCGACCGATCTGGCCGACCGGGATTCTGGCAGTTGGGTGCGTGCATGTGTGCACGTTTACCGGTCGACCGAGCGGTCGATCGGAGCCCTTCGGTCGACCGGGCAGCTGGCCGACTGAAGTGCAGTTGCTCTCTGTTTTTGTCCGGTCGACCGAGCGGTCGACCGAGTGCCTGCAACGGCTCTTTTTTTGAACTCCGGTCGACCGGCCGGTCGACTGAGAGAGTCGTTTTTGCCTTAACGGCTAGTTTTCTAAACATGTTTTAAATTTGTCTTTTTCCTTTCTAAACGAGTTTAAATGATATTTTCTGAACCTAATACTTCCTAATTACCATTAAGTGGGTTTACTCTTTAATCCCTAGCCCTCTCCTAAAAATAGGGGTGATTAGGGTGAGGTTTGATTACAACAAATTTTTGCAAAAGTTTCAAAAGTTTAAGGCATTCAAAAGAATTTTAGTTCTTGGTTTTTGTGCTGAAAATCTCTCTCATTTTCTGAAGTGTTTTTCAAAACTCTCTGATTTTTATTTTCTTTTTCCACTTACATACAAGAGCTTCAATCCTACTCATTGTTCTACAAGGATTTTGTAAGGGAAGAGAACTTTTCAAAAGAGAGTTTGTGGTCTTTTGATCACCAAGAGAGAACTTGTACTTGAGATTATGGAGTTGGGTACTCTGGTGTGATTATAATTCTTTGTGAAGATATAGTGGTTAGAAATCGTTCTGGGTGAAGGCGGGGACGTAGAGCTGGGTGCTCGAACCTCGGAAAAATTCTCGGTGTTTGCATTTGGTTTACTTGCTCTTGTTTCTTGCTCTACTTTCATTGCTCTTATTACTTGCTCCCTACATTCATTGCTATATTCACTTGTGTCATTTTCATATTGTCAATCTTATACTCATACAACAAGATTACATTGTGCACCTCAAACTCATATCTAGAGGAATCACGAGGAAGGAGTTCAGAGCCCTTCACGGGGTATTCGGCTTCTAATCTTGTTTTGGGTGATTGTTGCCTCATAAGTTTTGAATTGTGCATTGATTAGCATTATCACCTATTCACCCCTCCCTCTAGGTGATTTCAATTGGTATCAGAGCTTGGACTCTAGGTTTTGGCTTAACATCCTTAGTGAGATCCTAAAAACTTGCTAATCAACATTTGCATTCTTTCATTCATACACTAGTAAACATGGTCGACAACATCAAAACCCCTCCTAAATTTGATGGACTTAATTTCCCTATTTGGAAGGTTAGGATGACTATTTTCTTACAATCTTTAGGTAGCTTAGTTGCAAAATCCTTGACCAAACCCTATGTTATACCCGATAGTGAGGAAAGCACTTGGTCCGACTTTACCTTTAGAGAGTATGAGGCTAATTCTAAGGCCCAAAATTCTCTCCTAACCGCCTTGAATGAGGATGACCTTACACGGGTAATACATTGCCAATCCGCCTATGAATTTGGCAACATTTGTTGGTCACACACGAGGGGACATCACAAGTAAAGAGAGCTAAGATAGATCTCTTGAGGTCCCAATATGAAAGCTTTAAAATGATTGATAATGAGTCTATTGATTCCATGATTACAGGGTTTACTAAAATTACCTCTTTCTTCTTTAGGTGATGATATTAGCAATGACCAAAAGGTGCGAAAAGTGTTCGAGCTCTTCCTTCATCATGGGAGATAAAGGCTACCACTTTGAAAGAGTTGAATGACAAGGATTAAATGGATCTCATAAGTCTCATTGGAAACCTAAAGACTCATGAGTGGAAAAGAAGGCAAGAGAAGAAGCGGGTCCTCAAAAGAAAAAAATCCATAGCCTTCAAGTCTTCCTCCACTCTTGATGACGATGAAGAAGATGAAGAAGAAGATGAGGAGCTATCCCTCCTTGTGTGAAATGTGAAGAAGATGTACCGCAAGAACAAGCTTAGCTTTAGAAGGAAATTTGAAGAAAAAGAGGAGAGAAGAATCATTTGCTACAATTGCCGAAAGCCCGGACATATCATAGCCGATTGCCCGGAATTCAAGAAAAAGTTGACTTCCTCCTTCAAGCAAAAGAAGCTGGTTGAAAAGAAAGCTTACAAAGCTACTTGGGATTCGGAAAGCGAGTCCGAAGATGAGGTGGACACGTCGAACATGTGTTTCATGGCAAACACACCCAAGGTAACCTCTCAACCTCTTGATGAAGAAGATGAATTAAGTAAAGAAATGCTTGTACATGCCTTTGTTGAACTTTCGGAAAGCTATGATGATAAAAAGACAGAATGTTCAAAATTGGAAAAAGAAGTTGCTTTTCTTACAAATCAACTTGCTATTGTTTCAAAAGAGAAGGATGAAATTTCTTCCAATCTTATTTCTATTCAAAAAGAATTTAGTGCTTACAAAGTTGCTTACAAGTCAAAATTTCTAAAGATTAATGAAAAAGAAATTTCTTTGTTAAAAACTAGAATTGTTGATTTTGAAAAAGTCTTGAAGGATTGTGCTTTCAACACTAAGAAACTTGAGGAAATGTTTTCTAAGAAGCATACTTCTCATACTAAATCCTCTCATATCAAAATTCCTCATGCTCATCATGTTAACACTACACATAACACTCATGTTAAATCCTCACATGCTCACAAGTTACACACTCACTATGCATTTAAATATGGTAGAGTTTATAGATGTACTTATTGTGGTAAGAATGGACATTTAGCCGTTTTGTTATGACCAAGTTAATAGAACAAATAATCTTGTATGGGTTCATGACACTAACTCTTTAGGACCCAAGAAAATGTGGGTACCAAAATCAAGTCCTAAATTATTTGATGTAGGTACACACCAAGGCTCCAAGACGTAAGGAGCGGTGGTACCTTGATAGTGGTTGTTCAAGACACATGATATGGGATATCAACAACTTTACAACCCTATCAAGGTACGTTGAAGGTGGCACCGTCACCTTCAGAGATGACTCTAAGGGCACTATCATCGGTATAGGTAACATTCAAATTGGTGCATCTCCTATTATAGAAAATGTTGTTCTTTTTGATGGTTTGAAACATAACTTGCTTAGTATTAGTCAACTTCGTGACCGTGGACTTAAAGTTATTTTTGATGATTCTTCTTGCAAAATTTTTGATTGTAAAACCAATAATTGTATTCTCACTGGATTTCGTGATAATAATGTTTATATCATAGACATGCTTAATTTGAATTGTTCTACTAAATGCTTGAATGCTTTTGATAAAATTCTTGGCTTTGGCATAGAAGATTAGGTCATGCATCTTTTGATCATCTTTCTAGAATTAATTCTAAGGAATTAGTGAAGGGTATTTCTTACTTGAAGTTTGAGAAAGATCGCATTTGTGGTGCGTGCCAACTTGGGAAACAAACCAAGTCTTCCTTCAAACCAATCAAGGATATCATGTCAACTAGGCTATTAGAATTAATTCATATGGATCTTTTTGGACCAACTAAAACTAAAAGCTTAAATGGTAGTAGATATGCATTTGTTTTAGTTGATGATTTTTCCCGTTTCACTTGGGTTTTCTTTTTGGAACACAAAGATCAAACTTTTTCCCATTTCAAAATTTTTCGAAAAAGGGTTGAAAAAGAGAAAGGTTTTTCGATTTTGAAAATAATGAGTGATAGAGGTGGTGAGTTTGTTAACCAACTCTTCATGACTTATTGTGATGAAAAGGGAATCAAGCATGAAATGTCATGTCCTAGAACTCCACAACAAAATGGAGTTGTAGAAAGGAAAAATAGAACACTTCAAGAGATGGCTAGGACCATGATAAGTGAATATGACCTCTCTCAATATCTATGGGCCGAGGCCGTAAACACCGCATGCTATATATCAAATCGTATTTATTTGTGTAAAAATTCTTCCAAAACATCTTTTGAAATGTATCATTCTAGAAAACCTAATGTTGCATATTTCAAAGTTTTTGGATGCAAGTGTTTTGTTTTAAATACTAGAGATAACTTGGGTAAATTTGATGCTAAGGCTTATGAAGCAATATTTGTTGGATATTCTACTACTAGCAAAGCTTATAGAGTATTCAATAGATCTTCACTTACCATTGAAGAATCCGTGCATGTTAAATTTAAAGAGTCTAATGTGGTTGTTGAGAATGTTGTAGAGATTGACCCATTAGGTGAAGACATGGAGAGACTATCCTTGAAGGACTCACCCGCTCAAGAAGAAAAGCAAGAATCCAATGGTGATGTTCAAGAGGATAAAGAGGAATGCTCTTAACCGCTTCCTAAAGATTGGAGATACGCTACAAATCATCCCAAGGGACTCATCTTAGGTGATGTATCTAAAGGGGTAACAACTCGCTCCAAACTCCATGACTTATGTGGTAACTTTGCATTCATTTCTCATTTTGAACCCAAAAGCATCCTCGAAGCCGAGGCGGACTCATATTGGTTGTAGCCATGCAAGAGGAACTCAATCAATTTGAGCGCAACCAAGTTTGACACCTTGTTCCTAGGCCTCACGATAGACCAATAATTGGTACTTAGTGGATCTTTAGGAACAAGATGGATGAGTCCAGAAATGTCATTAGGAATAAAGTTGGTTAGTGGCCCAAGGTTACACTCAAGTTGAAGGTATTGAGTTTGAGGAGACCTTTGCACCCGTAGCACGGCTTGAAGCCATACGGATGACACTAGCTTTTACATCTTTTAAAATTTTAAACTTTTTCAAATGGATGTGAAAAGTGCATTTTTAAATGGTTTTATAAATGAAGAAGTTTATGTTGAACAACCTCCCGGTTTTATTGATCATGTTCATCCTAATTTTGTTTTTAAACTTGATAAAGCTTTGTATGGATTGAAACAAGCTCCAAGAGCTTGGTATGAAAGGCTTTCTAGTTTTCTCATTTCAAATGATTTTGTTAAAGGCAAAGTAGACACAACATTATTCACTAAGCATGTTGATAATGACATCTTAATTGTGCAAATTTATGTTGATGATAAAATTTTTGGTTCTACTAATGAGTTTCTATGCAAGGAGTTTGAAAATGTTATGCAACGTGAGTTTGAAATGTCTTCAATGGGTGAATTGAATTTCTTTCTTGGACTCCAAATCAAGCAATTGCAAGATGGAAATTTCATATGTCAAGCCAAGTACGCAAAGGAACTCGTAAAGAAGTTTGGACTTGAAGGCTCAAAAGTTTGCAACACTCCCATGGCAACTACAACCAAGCTTGATAAGGATGACCAAGGTAAATGTGTTGATATTAAGTTATATAGAAGCATGATAGGTAGTTTGTTGTATTTGACGGCAAGTAGGCTGGACATCATGTTTAGTGTGTGTCTTTGTGCTAGATTTTAATCGTGTCCTACAAAGTCCCATCTTATTGCGGTAAAACGCATCATTCGTTATATTAAGGGCACAATTGGAATGGGTCTTTGGTATCCGAAAACTGGAGATTTCTCAATGACGAGTTATTCGGATGCCGACTATGCGGGTTGTAGAGTAGATAGAAAGAGTACTAGTGGGACATGTCAATTTCTTGGTAATTGTCTTGTTTCATGGTCCTCTAAGAAACAAAATTCCGTAGCTCTCTCAACTGCCGAGGCAGAGTGTGTTGCCGCGGGAGCTTGTTGTGCACAAGTTCTTTGGATGAAACATACTCTCCTTGATTATGATTTGCATTATAACCATATAAAAATATTTTGTGATAATACTAGTACTATACATATGACTAAGAATGCAAATCAACATAGTAAGACCAAGCACATTGAGATTAGATATCACTTTCTTAGAGATCATTTTGAGAAAGGTGATATAGATATTGATTATGTTTTCGCGGATTTACAACTTGCCGATATTTTCACTAAACCACTTGATTTTGCTAGATTCTCCTTTATTTGTGGTGAACTTAATATTTGTGTTATTAAATAAAACTGTTTTTCTTATCCCTTTTTGATGTATGACAAAAAGGGGGAAAATGAGTTTACATATGGAAATATGAGTTCATATGGTTTTGGTTCCATATGAGTTAATATGAGTTCATATGGTTTTGGTTCCATATAAGTTTACATATGTTTTTGATTTTGGTTCTTGCAAAGTGAAGTGTTTTTTATGATTTCCAATATTAAAGTTTAAGTGCTTTCCAAATATTTTATACCTCATGATTTTTAGTCTCATGGTTTTTAATATAATTGTTTTGCAATTTAATTGTTTTTCTTTGTTTAATATAGCATAATTTGAGGGGGAGCTTTCACCTCTCTTTTATTTTGTTAACATAGCCTATTTGTTTTGTCATCATCAAAAAGGGGGAGATTGTTGACCCAAAAGGTTACACTCCCCAAATTGTTTAGAGCTTTGATGATAACAAAACAAATAAGAGCTATTTGGTACTAATAAGTTTATTCAAGATAAGTTTCAGGTTTGTACCATGTTTGGAGGCCTTTGCTTAGCTTTTTCTAGAAATTCTAGGTTCATGGAGCAAATAAGGCACATGGCACAACAAGGAAGGAACATAGAAGAGAAGGCTCTAGCAAGGCATTGCATGGATCAAGACTTCAAGAGACTTTATTAGATTAGTTTCTAGTTTTATAGTTTTGTTAAAGAATAGTGAATAGGTTTGAAGCTCTATATTCCAACACACACGTTTTTGCGCACATCTCATTTCTAAAAATATTCCCTATAAATATATACAAAATATTTTGATGTAAAGCCTTTTGATTATAAACTCAATTTTGTGTATTATACATAGTTCAACTCAAAACTATTTTGTTAAACTTCAAAATCTCCTCAAAATTCTGTTTCAAATTTGATTTCTGGCCTGAGCCGGTCGAACGACCGGTCAACCGACACTAAATCAGGTCAGGTCGGTCGACCAATCCGGCCCACCGGGATTCTGGCAGTTGGGTGCGTGCATGTGTGCACATTTACCGGTCGACCGAGTGGTCGACCGAAGCCCTTCGGTCGACCGGGCGGCTGGCCGACTGAAGTGCAGTTGCTCTCTGTTTTTGTCCGGTCGACCGAGCGGTCGACCGAGAGCCTACAACGGCTCTTTTATTTGAACCCCGGTCAACCGCCCGGTCGACCGAGAGAGTCGTTTCTGCCATAACGGCTAGTTTTCTAAACATGTTTTAAATTTGTCTTTTTCCTCTCTGAACGAATTTAAATGATATTTTCTGAACCTAATACTTCCTAATTACCATTAAGTGGGTTTACTCTTTAATCCCTAGCCCTCTCCTATAAATAGGGGTGATTAGGGTGAGGTTTGATTACAACAAATTTTTGCAAAAGTTTCAAAAGTTTAAGGCATTCAAAAGAATTTTAGTTCTTAGTTTTTGTGCTGAAAATCTCTCTCATTTTCTGAAGTGTTTTTCAAAACTGTCTGATTTTCATTTTCTTTTTCCACTTACATACAAGTGCTTCAATCCTACTCATGTTCTACAAGGATTTTGTAAGGGAAGAGAACTTTTTAAAAGAGAGTTTGTGGTCTTTTGATCACCAAGAGAGAACTTGTACTTGAGATTGTTGAGTTGGGTACTCCGGTGTGATTATAATTCTTTGTGAAGATATAGTGGTTAGAAATCCTTTTGGGTGAAGGCGGGGACATAGAGCTGGGTGCTCGAACCTCGAAAAAATTCTCGGTGTTTGCGTTTGGTTTACTTGCTCTTGTTTCTTGCTCTACTTTCATTGCTCTTATTAATTGCTCTCTACATTCATTGCTATATTCACTTGTGTCATTTTTATATTGTCAATCTTACACTCATACAACAAGATTGCATTGTGCACCTCAAACTCATATCTAGAGGAATCACGAGGAAGGAGTTCAGAGCCCTTCACGCGGTATTCGGCTTCTAGTCTTGTTTTGGGTGATTGTTGCTTCATAAGTTTTGAATTGTGCATTGATTAGCATTATCACCTATTCACCCCCCTCTAGGTGATTTCACATAATTAGTTCACTAGGCAAGGTACCCTTTTGCCTCTCATTTTGTGGATTGGCTAATTGCCTCATTTGACCCTCTAGCCTCTGTATTATTTGCATGAGAGAATCTTTGTTCTTCATGTACCTTTCCATATTTCTCTCAAAATCAGCCATTCTTTTTTCAAGTTGAGGATTCTGGAAGGAAGATGGCGGATCTTGGTTGAGAAAATTTTGTTGATAAATTGAAAAATTATTGGGATTATTGTGAGGTGATTTGAAAAGTTAGGTTGATTATTGGAATGATGGAAGTGGTTTGCATGGTTTGATCGTGGGTGGTCATTATTTTGTTGGGTCTATGAGAAATTTAGGTGATTTCTCCAGGCAGGATTATGCGTTGGTGCATAAGGGTCATTGTCATTCATCAGTTTGGAAAGTGTTGTTGAGTTTGAAACACAGGACACTCCTAAAACACATGATTCATGGCATGACAGTAAGTACAACCCGGAGTTGGAAATTGGTTTAGGCTGATTTGATTGACTGGACTTGGTTCCTTAGTTTCTAAAGCTTCCAGTCTTCTCGCTAGGTTAACTAACTTATCTTCGTTAGCTATGGATGATTCAATTGAATGGAGACCTCCTTTTGAAGAGATGGAGTTTGAATTCCTAGAGCTTTCACTAGTTGGTTCCCATTGGATGGTCTATTTAGCTAGATTCTCATATAAATCTCATCCTACATTTTCATCCTTCAGCAAGAATCCACCTTGGCACATGCTTTCTAAGAGGGTCTTGGTTGAGTAGTCTAAACCATCATAAAGAATTTAGCATTGTCTCCATTTCTCTATTCCATGATGAGGACATTAGACAAGGAGGTCTTTGAAGCGTTCAAAGTACCTCTAAAACGGTTTACTAGATTCTTACTTGAACTGCATGATATTTTTCCTAATGAGAGCGGTCTTATGAATTGGATAGAATTTCTTTAAGAAAACCTTGATGAAACCATCCAAGATGTGATAGAGCCGGCCGCTAAGCTGTATAGCCATTTCTTGGCTAAGTCCTTAAGAGCGAAAGGGATAAATCTCAACCTAATGCATCATCTTCAAGGTATGGAATTTTCATCATTAAGCATACTTCCTCAAATTCTCTTATGAAGAAATAAGCATCTTCGGACTCTAAGCCATGGAACTTAGGGAGTGTGTTGATGAACTGTGGCCCAAGCTCAAAGTTGTGTTCACCAACCGATGGAAGTTGGTTGCAGGATGGAAGTGAGGTTCTAATGGGATAGAACCTATCCTGCAAAGATGTCGGTTGAGACATAATCGAATCTAGTCTTGGTTTGAACTTGGGTGGTGATGTGTTTCTAGTTAACCTAGATGAATTAGGGTCTCTTGACCACACTTGCGCACAAACACAATCACAAACAAGTTCACCAATAGTCAACAAGAGGAAACAACTAAGCCTAATCTAAGGTAACCTTGACCTAGATAACTCCTAACTGGTTGATTGTTCACAGGAGGTATAATGCAAACTTTGACCACAAGCTAATTAGCCAGGTCAGGGCAAGATTGGTAGGAGGTATCCGCGCAAAAGCGACGGGCCTAATTAAGCCAAACCACCAGCCTTCAGAGTTTCATCCCTCAATCCCTTTCCTAAACACTGATTTGGCAGGAGTCAAAGTCTAACACCTTCCCCCTTAGGATAATCTTCTAGTGAGTTCGAGATGTCTCTAAGGCTAACGTCTATCAAATTTTACTTAGGCTTAGATTGTGCATGCTTGGGATGGTTTGTGGGCTAAGGAAGGGTAATGACTTTCCCTCCTAATTCTGATTTGGGTTTTGCTTATAGAATTGATTGTGCAAAGTATGCAAGATATAGGAAAGTAACATTCAAAAGCAAATATCACCCAAGAATGTTTCCTAAAGTATATGCTATGCATACGTACCTTGTCTCCAGTTATCTTCAACAGTAATTATAAAATAAACGTAACTAGACAAATGCCTAGGATGCAAGTCTAAACATTTGCTAAGCAATTAACAATCACTCAGATTATTGTTAGATTAAAAATAGGGATTATGAATATCAGTTATAGCAAGAATAATAACACAAAATTTTTTTGCAAGCAATATGCCCTGCAAAAAAGAGTTTTTTAGTAGTCCACAAATTTTCAAACTTGCGCTACAATTTCTGTTGGCCCAGAGGCCCTTCACTCTAGTTTTGATGATGATTAACTCATGTAATTATAATTTACTAATAATATTATAATTTTTAGTTTCAGATATTTGATCAAGATATTAGTAGGTGATTAGCTTCAACAAAGGTGTTTTGGAGCTTTCACATGGTGATTCAAGAGCTCGAGCGTCAAGATCGCATCTAGTACTTGGTTGAAGTCAAGCTCGTTGGATCGTGTTTGGATCAAGTCGACTTGGAGGTGGAGTTCTACAAGAAGACATCGATTTGTTTAGTTTAAGATTGGTTTAGATCTTGTGTTAAAGATTAGAAAGTGTTGATATGCTCAAGTTCACAATACACACACACTTGTTTTAAGTTTATTGGTTTTTGGTTTTCGGTTTAACCAATATTTGATTTCATGTCAAAAACATAGATATAATATCTTTCATGTACATTGTATTCTATCCATATACAACATGCTTAAAAGTTGTTTAAATATCATGTTTATGTATTTACATGTGTTTTGGAAAAATCGGATTTCCATTACAAAAATCTTAGTTTTGAAAAATACGGATTTTGGTTTAAGGCAAAATTTCAATATCACAAAAATAGTTCAAATGGTTTGTAATATGTGTTGAATTTTTGTCACATATATTTGTATTTCAAAGATTTAATAAGAACTAATTTTTGTGAAATTTATGTGTATTTTATGGGATTTTTTAGAAGGCAAATAACAAAGTTTTCAATCCCTAATTAGTTGAGGTCCGGTCCACCGACGTGCACAGTACGTGCACACAGCCAAGGCTGCTGGGCCGGTCGACCGTCCAGAGAGCTCTGCTCTCTGAAAATGGCCCGGTCGACCGGCAGAGAGCTCCTGCTCTCTATATCCAGTCCCGGTCGACCGGGCTGTCGACCGAAGGCACAACGATCATAAAAATGATCGTTGGGCCGGTCGACCGGAAAGGTAAAACTGCCCTTTCCTGCTGCCAACGGGCAGAAAATTTTGTGGGGCTATATATACCCACTTATTTGAGCTGATTTCTTTAAGATTTTCAAGAGCAAAATTCTCATTCTTTCGAGTGTTAAATATACAAGTTTTAAAAGAGTTTTAGAGCCAAAGATTTCATCTTTATTTATTTTAAAGGGTTAGAAAAATTAAAGAAAAATAGGATGTTTGAGATATTGATTTTGATCTTCATTTCAATCTTATTCTAGTTGTTTTCCCAAATATTTTTCTTTGTGTTTTTGTTTTTCGGACTCTTTATTCTTTCACACTTGAGCTATCTATCTATCCTATCTATTAGGATCATTATTTTGTGGGAAAATTGGTTTGTGGTTAAGAGAGACCACCAAGTGCTGTAACCCTCCTTACTTTGTGACATCCCTCTAGTGAGAGGTGATTGTGTTGATATCCCTCTAGTGAGAGGTGATTGTGGAGGTTGTGTTGAAATCTCTCTAAGTGTAGAGGTGATTGTTGGTGAGTTGGCTAAGTGCCTTATCCCTCAAGTGTGAGGTTGATATTTATTTGGCTAAGTGCCTATCCCTCTAAGAGTAAAGGTGATTTATGTTGTGCCTTGCCTCTAGTGAGAGGTTGTATTTGTTGAGAGAGGAGTTGTGTACTCCCAAATTGTATTTATCCAAATCTTCAGTGGAGGTCCCCTGTGTGGGAAGTCCTGTGTGGACGAGTTAGTTGAAATCCTTCTGTGTGAAGGCGGGGACGTAGAGCTGGGCTCTCGAACCTCAAAACATATCTTTGTGTTTGTGTTTGATTCGTTATCTCTCTCTCTCTCTGATTGGTCAATAATATTGCAAATTTATTATCATATTCTCCTACTTATTGTAGAATAAACTCTGCATTTTCCTAATTAAATGTTTAATTTATTTGCAGGCCCATTCCTAAAGGAGAGTGAAGAGAAATGAGCCCAAAAGCCCATCAAATTCTGAATTAAATCAGAATTAATTCAAACTCAGTAAATCAGAGCAGATCATGTTGGTTCAGATCGGTTGAAAATCAGTTAGAACAAATCCCTACAAATCGATCGGTTGATGCCAAGGATCAAAGGCCATTTCGTCAAAATCTCGGACTTATACTCTAAATCCAGCTGAAGATAAAGACAAATCGAGAAGCCAGGGAGCACCACCAACAGGGTGTGGCCACCTGGCCACACCCTGGCCGTGAAAATATGGCCAAAGCTATATTTTTGTGGCTTGGTTAGTGAGTTAGGGGAAGTGTTTGCTCCCCCTATCTTCTCACACCTCTCCCCTCTGGGTTTTTCCCTATAAAAGGGCAGGATTTTCACTGAAAATGGCACGACCATGCAGAGATAGGATTTAGTCCATTTTTTCATTTTTTAGTGTAGCTTTTTGTTTTTCTTTTCATGTAATTTTTAGTTTTAATTTATATAAATCAAAGGAGATCAGAGTTTCATAGGAGAACGAGAACGAAGCTTGTGTTAAGAGTGACACCGGTGTAAGATTTCCTTCTTTTCTCTTATTATTATGAAATCGAATCTGTAGTTTCCTTTTGTATGTACTTTATTTTCATGTTCTTCTTCTTCTTCTCTACTTTTCTTCTTTTGGTACAATTACTTTTCAAGTGAGTCTAAAAGCATCGAAAGAGCCTTGCCTTTGCGAGTGCCACCGATAGCTCATGACGTTGGATTTTGAATTTCATTCTGTATCACTTCATACTTGTAACGTCTTGATGGTATAATGTGGAGGAAACAGGAATCAACTCTTATGGGCTATACGTTGATCGCCTCACTTCAAGGTAACATCATTGCATAAGACTCAAGGTAGGTATTTGGCAAAAAGAAATAAGTAATTTTCAGTTTCTTTTCTTTTCTTTTATTCTTTAGTTTAGAACACCAACAACACCCACTTCTTTCCATTTTCAATTTCATTGTAAATAATCATTTTTCATTTTTCTCCACCTTCTCATTCTTCCACTTTCTCCCTAACTTGACTTTAATTTATTTTACATTTCTTTTTAAGAACTAAAGAAGAACTTTAACCATCCTGTGTATCTTAAAAGAAGACTTACTAAAAAGCTTTCACCGCGAGTCCCTCCTTGTGGATCACGACCCGCTTAGCCACTTGCTATTGCGGTAGAATTGAGCACTTGCACATCTCTATTTTAAAGTTCTGAAATTCTGTATTCTTGTGCAGGTTTAAGATCAATCAAATTTTGGCGCCGCTGCCGGGGAACGAACCCGGGTCACCCGTGTGACAGGCGGGAATACTCACCACTATACTACACTGCGTGTCAAAGTAATTTAGTCTTGATTTTTATCTTAATGAAATATGCATACTTCATACACTTACACACTTAGGGTTCAAAAATAAAGATTCTTATGCCTTATAAAAAAATATTATGAAAAAGAAAAATATATATAAACAAATCTAATTATTGATTAGCTAGGTGCTTTGGCCTAAGCAAGCCTTAGTATTTATGCAAAAGATAATTAGATAAGTTTGAGAAAAAAAAGTATATATAAATCCTCTGATTAAGCTGGGTATTTATGCCTCATGAAGCATAAGTATTCACACCTAAAAGGGGTTCATATAATAAAATCCTTAGTTTTGTGGCCTTGTTTGCTCGAGTCCTTACGTCCTTGGGGTGTTTTCTCACCCGGTGCCTTAAGACCGTTTGGTTTGGGAGTCATCGATTAAAGGCTCGTTACATGGGCAGATTAGAAAGCCTAATAGAACTAAGGAATAATACCACATAAAATATATATATATATATATATATATATATATATATATATATATATATATATATATATATATATATATATATATATAAATAAATGAGGCATAAGAGTTAGAGTTAAAGAACCCTTAGTCAAAATTTTCACAATCACAAGGTGCATATGACTTAGGGTAAAGTAATAGACTAGGTGAGAAGTACAATTTGACTCCTTACTTTGATTGATAACAAATTTTTGAATAGAGACTAAGTTTAGGAATGAAAAATTCAGTTTTCCTATAACTTATAGATTACTTAAGTCTTACAATTATATTTCAAATATTTTTCTCTTTCAAAATGCTTTTCGAAAATACTAACTCTTTGTTTTTCTTTCCTTATGGATTTTGTGGGTGTAATCTACTGAAAACCCTCACGAGACAAAACTCATCCTCTAGGGGAACCTAGAGGTTTAACGGCTTGTTGCACATGCTCAGTGCAATCGCGTGACCTGCGAAAGTGGTCTAATAATCCTTAGTATAGTTTAGTTGTTTTGCTTGAGGACGAGCAAAAGATAGGTATGTGGGTGTGATTGGTCACTAATATTGCACATTTATTATCATATTCTCCTACTTATTGTAGAATAAACTCTGCATTTTTCTAATTAAATGTTTAATTTATTTGCAGGCCCATTCCTAAAGGAGAGTGAAGAGAAATGAGCTAAAAAGCCCATCAAATTCTAAATTAAATCAGAATTAATTCGAACTCCGTAAATCAGGGCAGATCGGTTGGTTCAGATCGGTTGAAAATCAGTTAGAACAAATCCCTACAAATCGATCGGTTGAAGCCAAGGATCAAAGGCCATTTCGTCAAAATTTCGGACTTAAACTGTAAATCCAGCTGAAGATAAAGACAAATCGAGAAGCCAGGGAGCACCACCAATAGGGTGTGGCCACCTGGCCACACCCTGGCCGTGAAAACGCGACCAAAACCGCGTTTCTGCGGCTTGGTTAGTAAGTTAGGGGGAGCGTTTGCTCACCCTATCTTCTCATACCTCTCCCCTCTGGGTTTTTGCCTATAAAAGGCAGGATTTTCACTGTAAATGAGGACGACCTGGCAGAGATAGGATTTAGTCTATTTTTCCATTTATTAGTGTAGGTTTTTGTTTTTCTTTTCATGTAATTTTTAGTTTTAATTTATGTAAATCAGAGGAGATCAGAGTTTCATAGGAGAATAAGAATGAAGCTTATGCTGAGAGTGACACCGGTGTAAGATTTCCTTCTTTTCTCTTATTGTTATGAAATCGAATCTGTAGTTTCCTTTTGTATGTACTTTGTTTTTGTGTTCTTCTTCTTCTTCTCTACTTTTCTTCTTTTAATATAATTGCTCTCCAAGTGAGTCTAAAAGCATCGAAAGAGCCTTGCCTTTGTGAGTGCCACCGATAGCTCATGACGATGGATTTTGAATTTCATTCTATATCACTTCATACTTGCAACGTCTTGATGATATAATGTGGAGGAAACGGGATTCAACTCTTATGGGCTATACGTTGATCGCCTCACTTCAAGGTAACATCATTGCAAATGACTCAAGGTAGGTATTTGGCAAAAGAAGTAAGTAATTTTTAGTTTCTTTTCTTTTCTTTTATTCTTTAGTTTAGAACACCAACAACACCCACTTCTTTCCATTTTCATTTTCTTTGTAAATAATCATTTTTCATTTTTCTCCACCTTCTCATTCTTTCACTTTCTCCCTAACTTGACTTTAATTTATTTTACATTTCTTTTTAAGAACTAAAGAAGAACTTTAACCATCCTTTGTATCTTAAAACAAGACTTACTAAAAAGCTTCCATCGCTAGTCCCTCCTTGTGGATCACGACCAGCTTAGCCATTTGCTATTGCGTTAGAATTGAGCACTTACACATCTCTATTTTAAAGTTCTGAAATTCTGTATTCTTATGCAGGTTTAAGATCAATCACTCTCTTATATTGTGCATAGATTCATATTGTTCATATCATATACATGGTTGGTTTGTTTATGTGCCATACTTGTGTTAACCAAGAGAGTTTCATATAACACCTAAACTCTTATTCAGAAGAATCAAGAGGAGTTAGTCTAGATCCCTTCATCGGGAATTCGGCTATACTCTTTGGTTACACTAAGCGTGTTGAATTTAGTTTCTAATTTTACATTATTTGTCATTAAATTAGCCGTACACCTATTCACCCCCCTATAGGTGTACTTTCAACTGGTATCAGAGCCTACGCTCCTGATATTAGGTTTAACCACCTTGGAGTGAGATCTTAGTTTTGCTAATCTAGATTTACATTTGGACACATATAGTTTGCACTCAAGGATAGCCCTCCCATGTTTGATATCTCAAAAATTGACATATGGAAGGTCATGATGAGTTGGCATTTAAAAGCCAAAGGTTTTAAAGTTTACCTTGCCATTACTAAGGAATCCTACCTTAGTAATAGCAAGCATTTAGAGGCCAATGCACTAGCCCTAGAGGCACTCAGAAAATCACTTAGCAAACAATATTTAAATATGATTTCTCATTGTGATTCCGCCTTTGCAGTGTGGAACATCTTAACCTCTCAAAAGCTTCAAGTGCCAATCCAAGTAGAGAAGGAATCTAGTGGAGAAGAGTCCGACCAACGTTACTTCATGGTCCAAGGGAATGACTCCCTTGAGGTACATTCGGATACTCAACTAGATAGTACTAGTTCTTCTTGTGATGAATATATTGATGCCGATGCATTAAATGAAGAACTTTCTATTGTTTGTGAAAAACTGTTAGAAAAATATAAAGCTTTAAAAAAGAAAAGTTTTGAACATAATAAAGAAAATGAGGATTTGGTTTCAAAATTTGATGTGGCTTTGCAAGAGAAGATTGAGATTTCAAATGAAAGCGACTCATTGAAATCTCAACTTGAACGAACTTGCCTTAAATGAAAATAAAATTTTGAAAAATAAAATGATTGTGAAAATGTTTTGAAGAAAAATGAGACTTTAACTTCAAAACTTAATTTTGTTATAAAAGAGAATGAATCTTTGAAAATCAAAATTGCTTTAATTTCAAAGGATTTGGATTTGGTTTCTAAGAAAAATATTTCTTTGAAAAATGATATGGATTCTCATGTTTGCCATGCTAGTATTGTTTCGTCTGCTAGCATATCTATTGCATGCACCTGTTCTTCCATGATTGAAAATGATATATCTATGTTAAAGAAGAGTGTTGATTGTTTGGGCTCCACTTTGAGCCAATGTGCTATGAAACACACACGATTGGAATCCATGTTTCGAAAGAAATAAGTTCTAAATATGCATGCACACAAACCATGGCATACACATGCTCCTCACGTTCACACTCATAACACAATGTATGCTCATGTGTGCACATGTACACATTGTGGACGTAAGGGCCACCTTGCTAAGTTTTATTATGGTAGCGTACATAATGTAAATTTAGCAAATAGAATTGTTTGGGTTAGGAAAGGTGCTAACCCCCATGGACCCAATAGAGTTTGGGTACCAAAACCACCCCCATGGTATTTGATGTAGATGTGGGCTCTCACATGACGTGAGAGTTGTTGGTGCCTTGAGGTGGATGCATTCCAAGCTTAATGGTGACTATTTTTGGATGCATCACTTTCAAGGGGAGTTTGGTAGGAGGACCACCTTAGTTTAGAGCCTAAAGATTTGTCCTCATGGTTTTTGATAACGATCTCAAAACTCCCATGTAGTTTACATACCTTCATAATTAATTTTTAGCAAGTTTTGATATTCCATGATTATTTTTATAAATGCCATGAAATTTAGATTAGTGATATACATGTATAGTATTTGAGACACACCTATGTTTATTTGGACTCATATTTTGTGTTCTCACTATAATTTAACTATTGTGTACGTCATAATTCTAAATCAAGTGCATGTACATATTAATCATGTTTGTTTATATTTTGTTTCTATGCTTCATGATTTGATTACATGTTTAGATCTAGATTTCATTAAAACTTGTGTATATACTTGTACAACTAGTGAGCCACAAATAGATTATTATATGTGATGGTCACTAAGATTGCACATTTATTATCATATTCTCATACTTATTATTAAATAAAATCTGCTTGTTCCTAATTATTTTTTAATTTATTTGTAGGCCCATTCCTAAAGGAGAGTGAAGAAAAATGAGCCCAAAAGCCCATCAAATTCTAAATTAAATCAGAATAAATTTGAAATCAGTGAATCAGGGCAAATCTTGGCAAATCAGAGAGGTTGAAAACCGATTGAAATGAATCATACCAAATCAAGCAGTTGAAGCCAAAGATCAAAGGTCGTTTTATCAAATCTTGAAGTAGAAACAGGAAAACCAGTAGGAGATAAGGAAAAATCTCCTAACGAAGAAGCTGCCCCAACCTGGTGTGGCCACCTGGCCACACCATGGCCGCAAAAACGCGGCCAAAATCGCGTTTTCGCGGCAGTTTAATATTTGTTGGGGGAGCGTTTGCTGCCCCTATCTCCTCCCCCCTCCCCCTCTGGGTTTTTGCCTATAAAAGGCAGGGTTTTCACTGTAAATGGGACGATCATGCAGAGATAGGATTTAGTCCAATTTTTCATTCTTTGTAGTGTAGGTTTTGTTTTCTTTTTATGTAATTTTAATTTCTTTGTAAGCTTGGTTAGATTGAGATTCATGTAAGTAAGAGAGAGAGACTTATGTTGAGAGTGACATCGATGTACCTCCTCCTTTCTTCCATCATTTCTGCAAGCAATAAAAGGTAACTTTTTTTTATGTTTGTCTTTACTTTTGTATCCTTCTTCTTCTTTCTATTTTCCTCTTTTTGTTATGATGAGCATTCAAGTGAATCTAAAAGCATGAGTATAACAATGTTTGTATGAGTGCCAATGATATTTCATGATGATGTTCTCCTCCTCAAGACTCCGTATTATTTCATTCTTGTTCGTCTTGATGATGTAATGCGAATGAGGACTGAGCTCAATCTTATGGCTTATGCATTGAACGCCTCTGAAGTAAGGTAGAACATGTAAGTGTTCCAGGTAAGTCATCAACCAAAGGAGGTAAGTATTTCTTTAATTTTTTCTTTCTTTTCTTTTATATCTTTAGATTAGATCAACAACACCCACTTCTTTAATCATTCCTTTTCCATTTCTTTGTACATATCCAATTCTGGTTTCTCCATCTTCCTAATCTCTCACTTTCTGCCTAACTTCATTGTAATTTATTTTTCTTTTCTTTTTAAGAAATTAAAGAAGAACTTTAACCATTAATGATATCATAAAAGAAAACATGCTAGAAAAGCTTTCATCGCTAGTCCCTCCTTGTGGATCACGACCCACATAGCCACTTGCTATCGCGGTAGTATTGAGCACCTTGCACTGCTGTTTTAAAAATTCTGAAATTTTATATTTTGTGTGCAGGTTGGAACCTCAATCATTATGTTTGTGCCTAAATGCTCATTTTTCACACATTAGATGTACTAGTATAGCCTAATTTTGATGATTCATGCATTTTTACTTGCATTCCCTATTTTGGACATGATTTTCATGATGATGTGTTTTTAACTTCATGTATATGGTAATTTTGTTAAAACTATTGGATATACATGTATAACCATGAGTCATTTACCCTCCATGCAATATTCTTTTATGGACTCAATTGTGTTTGAATATGTATGTATACTTCTAGTTTAGACTAAACATACATATACCTTGAAGTAGATTTAATTTTAATGATTTTTTAAGGAATTTCATATTGAGCTTAATTGCCTTATTCCATGATTTTGTTGATTACATGACTTTATAAACTCACATTATTTGATGTTTACTCATGATTTATTTTCATGAGATTATATGAGCTTTATTGCTATTTTGAGTGTTGATAATTGTGTAATTTTCATGTTTTCATGGATATGTTATTATTTTATTCCTTACTTGAATGATTTCGTACTAGTTTACAATTTTATCATATAACTAGTTCGTATTCTTCATTTTAGAAGAGTTTTCAATTATGCTAAACTATTTTCAAACTTATTTTTGAAAACCCCTTCCATCTAAGGGTGGTTGGATGGACGACTATGCCTTGTGAGCTTAATTGAAAATCTTTTTAAAAAGTGCATGATAGGGTGGAAGGTATGAGTTATACGCTTAATTCTCATTGTATTTTCAATTGGAATCACAATTGATATTTATTTTAGATACTCATATTTGTTTCTATATATGTATGCTTCAACTTCAAATAGTATCAATTTCGATTGGTATTTACATTTTCATACATATATATGTGTTTTGATTGTGCTTACTATATCTCTATATCTTTAAGCACAAATTTTGGTTATGCTAAGTTTAATTTAGTCCTTAATGATAATTATTTTCAATTAGTATCTTATACAAGCTTATGCATCGTTTTCAATAGTATTTCATAAAGGAGAAGAAATTTCATGTTTTACCTTTCAATCAGTTTTGTTTACAATTGGTATATTACTCCCACTCTTTATGTTGAAAAATGATATCTTAGTTTTCATTTGGTTTCTTATGCTCCTAATGAAAATTATTTTCAATTGGCATATGTTTCATTTTCAATATTGGTATCAAGAATATTAAATTGATATTATTCTCTATTTGGTATCTTTATTGTAAAATGATTTTAGTGTTTAAATAAAAAGATTGGTTTATGTTTTTCAAATTGGTATCAAAAGTGTAAAATATTTTCAATTGGTACTAATTTTTACAATTGGTATGAAGATTTCCTATATATTTATATCTTTCAATTGGTATCAAATTTTTGTATCATCAAAATGTTTTGTTTATTTTCAATTGGTATCATAAATTGGTATCATAATGTTTTGATGCATACCTTCATACTAAATTGATATATTTTTCAAATGGTATCATAATGTTTTGATTTGTATTGCTTATATGCAAAGGGAGAAAAATATTATTTATACCCTTTATTGTTTGTACCCCTTTGTTGATGAATTGACAAAAAGGGGAGAGATATTTTGGAGTTTAATATGCATGTTTACTTCTTCTTTAATATGCATGTTTATTTAAATTTGTTATCTCTTACCATTGGTATCAAAAAACATCTTTTTTTGGTATCAAGAGCAACATTTTTTTAAGAACATTTTTATTTTAAAATTGGTATCAAGAGCATGTTTATTTCATTGGTATCAAAGATCAAGTTTGTTTCATTTCCTTATTTTATGCATGTTTATGCATATCTATATTGAGCATTCATTACTTATCTTTATGTTTATTGCTATGCATGAGTGAAGGGGGAGCTTCTATGAAGCTTAACATTAATCCATGCATATATAACTCCATGAGTTTTGTCATGATCAAAAAGGGGGAGATTGTTGGCCCACAGGCCCCACTCTAGTTTTGATGATGATTAACTCATGTAGTTATAGTTTACTAATAATCTTGTGATATTTAATTTTAGATATTTGATCAAGATATTAATAGGTGATTAGCTTCAACAAAGGTGTTTTGGAGCTTTCACATGGTGATTCAAGAGCTTGAGCGTCAAGATCGCATCAGCACTCGGTTGGAGTCAAGCTCGTTGGATCGTGTTTGGATCGAGTCGACTTGGAGACGGAGTTCTACAAGAAGACATCGATTTGTTTAGTTTAGGATTGGTTTAGATCTTGTGTTATAAATTAGATAGTGTTGATATACTCTAGTTCATAATACACACACACACTTGTTTTAAGTTTATTGGTTTTTGATTTTCGGTTTAACCAATATCGGATTTCATGTCAAAAACATAGATATAATATCTTTCATGTATATTGAATTCTATCCATACACAACATGCTTAAAAGTTATTTAAATATCATGTTTTTATATTTACATGTGTTTTGGAAAAATCGGATTTCCATTTCAAAAATCTAAGTTTTGGAAATACGGATTTTGGTTTAAGGCAAAATTTCAATAATAAATAATACAAAAATTGTTCAAATAGTTTGTAATGTGTTGAATTTTTGTCACATATATTTGTATTTCAAAGATCTAATAAGAACTGATTTTTGTGAAATTTATGTGTATTTTATGAGATTTTTTAGAAGGCAAATAACCATGTTTTCAATCCCTAATTAGTTGACCTGGCTGTCTGCCGGTCGACCAGTCCGGTCGACCGACGTGCACAAGACGTGCACACAGCCAAGGCTGATGGGCCGGTCGACCGGGCGGTCGACCGTCCAGAGAGCTCTGCTCTCTGGAAATGTCCCCGGTTGACCAGTCGGTCGACCGGCAGAGAGCTGCTGCTCTCTGTATCCAGTCCAGGTCGACCGGGCGGTCAACCGGAGGCACAACAGTCATAAAAATGACCGTTGGGCCGGTCGACCGGGCGGTCGACCGGAAGGCAAAACTGCCCTTTCCTGCTGCCAGTGGGCAGAAATTTTGCGGGGCTATATATACTCACTCATTTGAGCTGGTTTCTTTAAGCTTTTCAAGAGCAAAATTCTCATTCTTTCTAGTGTTAAAAATACAAGTTTTAAAAGAGTTTTAGAGCCAAAAGATTTCATCTTTATTTGTTTTAAAGGGTTGAAAAAATAAAAAATAGAATATTTGGGATATTGATTTTGATCTTCATTTCAATCTTGTTCTAGTTGTTTTCTCAAGTATTTTTCTTTATGTTTTTGTTTTCCAAACTCTTTATTCTCTCACACTTGAGCTATCTATCTATCCTATCTATTAGGATCATTATTTTGTGGGAAAATTGGTTTGTGGTTGAGAGAGACCACCAAGTGTTGTAACCCTCCTTACTTTGTGACATCCCTCTAGTCAGAGGTGATTGTGTTGATATCCCTCTAGTGAGAGGTGATTGTGGAGATTATGTTAGAATCCCTCTGAGTGTAGAGGTGATTGTTGGTGTGTTGGCTAAGTGCCATATCTCTCAAGTATGAGGTTGATATTTGTTTGGCTAAGTGCCTATCCCTTTAAGTGTAGAGGTAATTTGTGTTGTCCCTTGCCTCTAGTGAGAGGTTGTATTTGTTGAGAGAGGAGTTTTGTACTCCCAAATTGTATTTACCTAAATCCTCTGTAGAGGTTCCCTGTGTGGGAAGTCCTGTGTGGACGAGTTAGTGAAAATCCTTCTGTGTGAAAACGGGAACGTAGAGCTGGGTGCTCGAACCTCGAAATATATCTTTGTGTTTGCGTTTGATCCACTATCTCTCTCTCTCTCTCTCTCTCTCATATTGTGCATTGATTCATATTATTCATATCATATACATGCTTGGTTTGTTTGTGTGCCATACTTGTGTTAACCAAGAGAGCTTCATATAGCATCTCAACTCTTATTCTGAGGAATCAAATAGAGTTAGTCCAGAGCCCTTCACTGGGAATTCGGCAACTCTCTTTGGTTACACTAAGTGTGTTACATTTAGTTTTTAATTTCACATTATTTGTCATTAGAGTAGCCGTACACCTATTCACCCCCCTCTAGGTTTACTTTCAATTTCTTAAAATTCTATTTCCTACTTTTGAGAGTAGGGACACAGAATAGCAAGTCTTCTGCTGCAAAGCTTGAGCGCTAAATCTGAATCTTGACGTCCCTGAAACAAGACACCAAACTTGTTAAAAAAATAAATACATCGTTCCCTCCTCGGTAACGACGCTAAAAATTTGATTGTGAAATGAAAGTGAAAAGAATTACCGTCTAGCTTTGGGCTAACGGGTCGTGTCCGTGAGGAGGAATGCGACGAAAGCTTTTTGGTGTTTTTGTTTAGAAAGCAAAGAATTGTGTTTGTTTTTTAGTTAAAAAGAGAATGGAGAGAAGGGAAGTGATTTAAAGAAAAACTTAAAACTTGGAGAAGGCTTTCAAAAAGGTGATCTTTAAAAAAATGATGAAGATTGTTTGGTTGTTTTTAATATAAGAAAAGATCTGGGTTCACTAATTTTCTACTCAACTACTTACTTATCTCAAGAACATTTTGGTGCATCACTTTTATCATAGGCAAAAACTTTTAGTTTCTTTTAATGTCCAAGTAAAACTAATAAGATGATTTTGGTTTAAATCTTAAGGCCTTTCTTAACACATCATTAAAAAGAGAATGTTAAACCATCAAGCACGAAGAAGTAAGTATGGAATAAAAATCTTTTAAATATATTTGTGTTTTGAAAATCCAAGTTTAAAAGAAAAGCATCCTCATGAGCTTTCAAGAACAAGGTTTAACTCAGGCATTATTATGATTCAAGAGAGTTGCTTTCATAAAAATCAATCGAGAGACAGGAGATAGAAGAGATTAATTAGTGAGCCCAGAAAACAAGTTTAGCTACTTATGAATAATACAAAACAAGACATGGAAACAAAATAAGACATACCCGTGAATTAGAGAAGAAGAGACGCTTTGAACCTTTATTGATGTCACTTCAATCTTTAGATTACAATCACTCTGTTCCTCTCTCCACTGGTATTTAGACTGAACTACAAATTAGAAAATAGAGATATAACTTCTCTATACTATCTAACAAAGAACCTAAACCTTAAAAATGAACAAGAAATTTAATCCTACTCTTTGCTCTATTTTCAGTACAAAACCCTGCCTTTTATAGGCAAAAACCTAAAGGGAAAGGAGTGAGGAGATAAGGGGAGAAAATGCTCCCCTTATCTCCACCAACAAGCCGCAGATCCAAGGCTTTGGCCGCGGATCCCCGGCCAGGATGTGGCCAAATGGCCACATCCTAGTGGAGATCAGGCTTGCGTGGGATTTGGCTCCCTTTTGTCTGGCTGGTTTCACTGATTGCTCTGATTCTAATCTGATCTTCGGTGATCTCAAGCTAACTAATTTAGATTCTTATAAAATCAAATAAACCGATTTTCAACCTCCCTGATCTGCCTTAATCTGCCCTGATCTTCTGATTTTGAATTAATTCTGAATTAAATCAGAATTTGATGGACTTTTGGGCTTATTTTTCTTCCCTTTCCTTAAGCAATGGGCATGCACTTAATAAAGAAAAATAAGACTTCCTTAATAGGATTTATTAGATAATAAACATGATAATATGACAATATATATGCGATATATGTGGCCGATCACATATATATTCAAAACACTTTGAAATACAATATAGAAAATTTTGAATATAAATTAAACTTGATTTTTCAAAACACAAATCCTTAAGAACCATGAAATTATTTTGAAAAACCTTTTATGTGTGTATATTCTCTATCAATTCACTACATTAACCTTTAACAAACTAAATATCTTACAAGAGTAGATCTATTCTTCAAAGTCTTCAAATGGATTTCTCCAAAAAAATTGTTTTCTTTAAGCTTGGATCCAAAACTTGAACATTGAATGCTTCAGAAATTGAACCCCACTATGTCCCCCATTAAGTGGAGATAATTAATAAGGTCGTGCCCCTATGAAAAGCTAGACGGCTATTTAACTTCACAGGAAGCTACTTAGGCTCGTGCAAAGCCTATTTGGCCTCACATGCTAGGCTACAAAGGCTGTTTTTAGCCTTTGCTGATTTTTAGGGGCAGTTACCCCTATGAGGCCTATAAATAGCTTATTATCCTGCAAGGCCAGACACAGAGAGAATGGAAAGAGCATGAAGAGTGCACAAGACACATATGCATAGAGAAGAGATTTGCTCTCTTACTTTCAAGAGCTTAGAGAAAAATTTCTCTCATCTTTCAAGAATAGTCTCACAGCTCTAACACCCCAATCTTTCAATCTAAAGGAATTTTTGGAACCAGGAGAGAAGGAATTCCTATAGAAGACTTGAAAACTCATTGCTCACATCGTCAAAGGGACAAAATGTTGCGCGTTGACCAGACTCCTGTCGGGGCACAACTTCCCCAGAAACTCTAAAAGAGGATTCTTTAAATTTTCACTATTTTTTACTTGTAATTCTTCTTCGATACGTAAGTTTTCTCTCCAATGGAAAACATGGTCGACCACTGACTCCAACGGCTACTTTTATAGTCGTGGCGGTCAACCGACCTCTGGCAAAATTACCAGAAATGGCTAGTTTTTTATTTTGATTGAATTTGTCTTATATCCAAACAGATATATTTTACTTTATTTAGGTCTAATCATTGTTTTAACACCTGGTTTCCTCTCTAATCATCTCTACCATATTCCTATAAATAGTGGTCATTGAAGAGAGTTTTCAACAAAATTTTTACAAGATTTTTGAAAGTTTTTGAAAGAGAAAATTTTGTGTGTAAGTTTTGAAAAATCAAGAAATAAGTTTTTTGGGAAATTCAAGCTTCAAGTTTCAATATCTTCATAAATATTTTCCCAAGTGTTTTCTGACTTAAGCTATATCATCTCTATGTCTATCCTTATATGATTCTTATTTTGTGAGATTTCTAGTTCGTAATCTTTGTGATCTCCAAGTGTTGTTACCTTCATTTGTTTTGTGCTTCCCTCTTAAGTAGAGACGTATTTACTTTGTGCATTAGCTAAGTGCCTCTCTCTTGTGTAGAGGGCCATAGGCTTTTTGCCCTCCTCTTGTGTAGAGGATTGTTTTCTTTGTGGAGTTTTTTGTGGAGATAGTGGAAATCCTTCTAGGTGAAGGCGGGGACACGAGCAAGTGGCTAGAATCTCAAATATATCCTCATGTTTGCGTTTGGTTATCTCTCTAAACTCTACTCTTGTTATATCTTGCTTTATTATTATTACCAATTCATATATGCTTGATAGTGTTTATGTGCTTATACTTGCTTTGATCCAAGGAGCTATTGAAGCACCTCAACTCTTATTAAAGAGGAATTTTACGAAGAAGTTATAGAGCCCTTACCGGGAATTCGACTTTACTCTTTGAAATCTATTTGTGTGTTTAGTTTTTGTTAACATTGATTGCAAGAAATTATAAATACCATGTAGCTTAGGGCTAACGGGTCGTATCCACGAGGAGAGATGCGATGCAAGCTTTTCAGTATTTTGGGGAAAACAAGTTTTAGTATTTATGTTTTTTAGATGAAAAAGAAGATGGAGAGTAAAGAAATGATTTAAAGAAAACTTGAAGATTTAAAGAGGGTTTTGAAGAAGATGATTTTTAAGAAGCTTGAAGATGTTGTGTTTGTTTGTATTTTATAAAAAGAAATCCCGGCTCACTAATCGTTACTCAACCCTAGATTTTTCTCATGAAAGTTTAAGTGCCTCAATGAGATCATAGGCAAAAGTTTTAGTCTTGTAAAAAAGGTCAAGTAAAATACATAAGATAGTTTATTTAGAAATCAAACTTCAGTTTTGAAATCTTTCTTTAAGTTGAATGTTAAACCATCAAAGCAATAAAGCAATCATGAAATAAAAACAAGTTCTTTTTAAAGATCAACTTCAAGAGTAAGTTCAAAAATCCAATCCCATTCTCATGTGCCTTCAAGAACACTAACAATAAGCAAGGCTTAATTTAAAGCATTCAAATGATTCAATTCAGTCTTTTTCATTAAAATCGATCAAGATCAAGAATAGAGAAGAGAGATTAGTGAGCCCAGAAGGAGAGGATTTAGCTACTCATTATCAGAAAGAAAATATTGAATTGAAATGCAACATACTCGTGAGTTGGAGAAGAAAAGAAGTATGAACCTTTATTGATGTCACTTCAATGTCATATTACAATCACTCTTTCTCTCTTTCTCACTTTGTTTCTGGACTGAACTACAAACTAAAAATTGAGATATAACTTCTCATAAACTATCTAATAATGATCCTAAACCTTAAAAATAAAGCAAGAATTTACTCTTAGTCTTCGTCTGTTCTCAACGTGAAATTTTTGGTATTTATAGGAAAAAACCAGAGGTGGAACAGTGTGAGTAGATAGGAGGAACAAACGCTCCCCCTCTCTCTTTAACCAAGCCGCGGATTCTCGGCTATCCGTGGCCCTGATGTGGCCACCTGGCCACATCAGGGGGCAGGATCTTGAGGAAATAGTCTTTTATTCGTTTATCCTAAAGGATTTTCCATTTAATCTTTTGATTTTGACGATTCTTCAATTGATTTTTGACTTTAACCACTTGATTTGTAGAGATCTATTTTAACTGATTTTTTAACTGGTTTTATCTTCTTTGATTTGCCCTCATTTGTCCTGATTTGAATTAATTCTGAACTAAATCAAAATATAGATGGGCTTTGAGCTTCTTTGCTTTTCCTTTTCCCTTGGTAAAGGTCTGCAGATTATTAAACAAAAAGATAATAAAAAATAAAGTTTATTATAGCATAGATATGAAAAATATGACTAAAATTATGCAATATCAGTGACCGATCAAGCATATATTTTTAAATTGTTGTATTTTCACATTTTTACTAGCTATCACCTATTCCCCCGCTTCTAGGTGACTTTCATCATGGGGTTGTCGACTGTCCTGATAAATGAATAATATAAACTACATTTTCAAAATATATTTTATAAAATATGAATATATATTATTTAAATATACTTAAAGTGTGTGTGTATATATATATATATTCAAAACACTTTGAAATACTATATAAAAAATTTTGAATATAAATTAAACTTGATTTTTCAAAACATAAATCCTTAAGAACCATGAAATTTTTTGAAAAACCTTTTATGTGTGTGTGTTCTCCTGAGCATCAATTCACTGCACTAAGTTTTAAAAAACTAAATGTCTTAAAAGAATAGATCTATTATTCAAAGTCTTCAAGTGGATCTCTCTAAAAAGTTGTCTTCTTTGAGCTCGGATCCAAAACTTGAACTTTAAATGCTTCAAAACTTAAACCCCACTATATCCCCTATTAAATGGAGACAATTAAGAGGGTCGTGCCCTCTAAAAAGCCAGACGACTATTCTAACTTCGTAGGAAACTGCTTAGGCTCGCGCAGAGCCTATTTGGCCTCACATGTGAGGCTATTGATTGTTCATCAAATGTACATATTTTTAGTCATATTTTCATATTTATTTTTATAAAATATTGTTATGTAATTGTATTTTGGCTTAGTAATGTGCAGGCCTACATAATAAAAGAAGAAAGAATCCCAAAAAGGCCAAAAGCTCAAAAAGCCAATAAAGATTCAGAGTTTAATAAAGCAATCCTATTTGGAGTTTAAAAGGAAATTCCAATTAAATTCGGAGTTCTAATTCAATTTGGACTCGGATTTAGACTTAATACCTTTTAGTATTTTGATCATAACTTTCCCTATAAAAACCCAAATCTAATGATTCAAAATCCTCCAGAAAGAGAACTTAAAGAGCTACAATGCTTATGTTGACTATTGTTACCATTCCTATCATTTGATTAGTCATATTTAGAAAACAACATGCCAACTAGCTGCAAACTACTTCAAAATTGAATTCCCTTATAAAATTCTAGATAAATCAAATCAAGTTTGAAGATAAAAGGAGAATTCAAATTCAAAAATTGATAATACCTTGCACTCCAAGTCAAGAGAAAGGATATTATCTTAATATCCAAAATTCAAATTCAAGTTCTAAAGATATATCTTTTGATTGTTGCACAACTTCTACTAGGAGTCTATGCACTACTTTTACTATAAATAGAGAGGTAGAATATGGAAAAATCATCTCAGAATCAATTCTAGAGATCAATACTTGAGATTTTTCTTTAGTCTCTTTTCTAATTTTCTTTTGTAAATTTTTAGGGTTTAGTTCAAGTGTAATTTGTGAAAAAGGAGGAAGCTTTTGTAATTGAAGATAACAGCATCAATAAGAAGGTTCTTCTATTCTTCTTTTTAATTTCTCTTTCATACTAATTACTTGTTTTCTCTTTATTATTATGTGATCTTTTTTTATACCATGCCTTGCTTAATTCTATCATACGTAGCTAAATTATTTCATGGCTTATTAGTCTCCATCCACCACTACTTCTAGTTTATATTAGATGACCGATTGAATCATACGCATACTTAAACCTTAGAATAAGCTAATATTCTTGAAGACACATGATGATGACTAATTAAATTAATTATTTGCTAATACTAGCCAATATTTTTCTTATTCTATGCTTAGACTGCCTGGATAGTTTAATGTTGAATTCTGATTATTTTTCTTATTCTATGCCTGAAAGGCTTTGATGGTCTAATGTAAAATTTTGTTTAGCAGTTATTTCAAATAGAATTTTTTTCATCTTATATATCTTACTTGAATTGAATTCAACTCCAAGATATAACTTTTATGATCCAAAATGAAGTATATTCTTGCATAGGTTAGTAAGTTAGCGGTGGTAGATAATTAGTAAGTACTCGAGATGGAATAGTGCATGAAAATAGTTGAGATTGAACCTGAGTTATGTTCTTAGAAAGGTGCTATTGTTCCCTCGAGACTACCGTTATACTAAAAGTTAAACGAGTCATGTCCATAAGGAGGGGGAGCGATGGAAGCTTTGTATTTGGTTTTCTTGTTTTTCTTAAAGTCCTTCTTTGCTTCAAAAAGAAAAAAAAGTAGAAGAAAAAATTTGTGTTGATGGTAGGTGAAAACAAAGCAAATGGTTGGTTTGTGAAAATGTAAAGTGAAAACAAAATGCTAAAGAAGTTGATACGAAGAAGTAGAAAACAAGTTGTGAAAGAAAAGAAAAGAAATTGGTTATGGAAAAAACTTCAAAAATGAAAGGGGTTTTAAGAACAAGTTTTGAAAAGAGGATTTGAAGAAAAGAACTTAGAAAGTAAAGTTTAAAAGAGTGAAAAGTGAATTTTTCTTTTGAGATGGTAAAAGCGCATGGCGCTATTAACTTTCTTGATGATAGAGCCTCACAATGGATCCTTGGCCCACCACTCTTGTGCTATATGAACTTGTCATATGGATAACGAATGAAAGTTTTCACCCATCACCTTACGTTACACGTCAAAAACTCAAAGGTCACCCCATCAAGATCCATTTTAAGGCGAGAATGGGGTGAACTACAAGTTTACGATCGATCAGTAAGGATGAATAGGTATTCTCTAACTTCACCAAACAAAATAAGGTTAGCACATTAATAGATCATCTATAACATATTGTTAAGGATGAAATATGAGAATTAACTTGCATATTAGTGTATTAGAGTTAGAACCCTTCATCGCTAGCCATCCATAGCTCTTGCTTGCACAAGGCTCTTTGTAAGGCTTATTGATTCATGTGGGTTATCAATCAAATAGTTTGAGGTTATTGGGTTAGTAGTTAGTTAGCCATGTCAATGGAGAAGTTAGGTAGACATGGAATTGAAATGCAAGAAAATAAACTTCATTACACTATTTGCAAGGAAAGAAAAAACCTTGTAAAAATAGCAAGAAAATTAGATGAGGAAGAAGAAGGAGCATGTATTAATTGCCACAGGTCAATTACAGAACTCTCACTCTCTCTTTATTTTCTGGACTTAAAAGGAAAAAACTAAACAAGAGTTCTAAAGAAAATCCTAAAGAAATTTCAAAATTCTTTTCTAATTCTGTAACTCCCCCTCTCGCAGAACCAGAGGGGTTTTTATAGCCTCAAAATCATAGGTCCAATCAATTGCAGCCATTGAAGAAAGTGAAACATCAACGTGGTCACATTTATGTGGCAGAAACTCGGCCGTTATGCGATCGTCTGCTTCTGACTGCCTGGTTTTGCCCAAGTGTCCTTTAGAAGCTTCTTATTCTCCCCAAATATCTTCTAGTCCATTATAGAACTGGGCTTCATTGATTGGGCTTCAAATAATCTTCATTAAATCCCAATTAAATTAGGATTTTTGGTCTTCTTCTCCATTAAATTGTGGACCTAGAAATTAAGAGAAAATACATTAGAAGCCAGCATTTTATTAACAAATAAATGGGAAAATGTGATGTAAATAATGCAAAAATGAATACTAATCAGTAAGTGTTGTTCTTTTATTCTTTTCAAAACTCTAGTTTCTAATCAAATTCTATCTTCTTTTTTTTTCACCTCTAACACTTAACATAGAATTTTTTTTTCAAAACAAAGAAGAACCATTTAACAAATTTAGTGTTTAAAAAGATACCGAAAAGCTTCTATCGCATTCCTGCATGTGGATTCAACCCGCTTAGCCACTTGCTACCACACTTACATTGTGAAAAAAGAGAAATGCGCGCCTCCATTTAGATAACATCTTTTTAAACTCATCGCTCTTGTTTTTTCGACAATCATCTACAAAGGTTGTTTTATGTCATTGCTGATTTTTAGAGATGGTTACCCTTATGAGGTCTATAAATAGCCATAAGCATGATAGGCTAGATACAGAGAGAACAGCGAAGGGTGTGAAAAGTGCCCAAGACACATACACATAGAGAAGAGATTTGCTCTCTTGCTTCCAAGCACTTAGAGAAAACTTTCTCTCATCTTTCAAGAATAGTCTCAGGGTTCTAATGCCCTAATCTTCAAATCTCAAGAAATTTTTGGAACCGGGCGAGAAGAAGTTCCTATAGAAGACTCGAAGACTCATCGCTCACATCATCAAAGGGACAAAGTTATCGCGCATTAACTAGACTCCTACCGGCACACTTCTCTAAAAAGTCTAGAAGAGGATTTTTGTAATGTTTACCATTGTTTTACTTGTAATTCTTCTTTGATATGTAAGTTTGCTCTCTGGTGGAAAGCACGATCGACCGCTGGCTCCAACAACTATTTTTATAACTGTTGGCAGTCGATCGACCTCTGGCAAAATTATCATAAATGGCTAGTTTTCTATTTTGATTGATTTTGTCTTATTTTCAAATAGATATATTTTACTTTATTTGGGTTTATTTACTGTTTAACACCTAGGTTTACTCTCTAATCATCTCTACTTTATTCCTATAAATAATGATCGTTGGAGAGAGTTTTCTACAAGATTTGGACAAGATTTTTGAAAGTTTTTGAAAGAGAAAAAGTGTGTTTAAGTTTTGAATAAAAAATCACGAAAACAAGTTTTTGGGAAATTCAAGTTTCAAGCTTCAAGTTTCAATATCTTCATAGATATTTTTCCAACTGTTTTCATAAGAGTTTTATTTCAAAAATCCTAGTTTTCTTACAAGCTTGAGCTAAATCATGTCTATATCTATTCATATAAGATTCTCGTTTTGTGAGATTTCTAGTTTGTAATCTTTGTGATCACCAAATGATTATTCCTTCATGTGCTTTGTGCTTCCCTCTTGTGTAGAGGTGTATTTGTTTTGTGCATTGGCTAAGTGCCTTCCTCTTGTATAGAGTACCATTGATTTTGTGATTTTCTCTTGTGCAGAGGATTGTGGTGTTTGATTGTGGAGATAGTGAAAATCCTTCTAGGTGAAGGCAGGGATATGAGCAAGTAGCCTGAAATTTGAAACATATTCTCGTGTTTGCATTTAACTATCTCTCTCAACTCTATCCTTATTATATCTTGCATTGCTATTATTGCCAATTCATATATGCTTGATAGTGCTTATGTGCTCCCACTTTCTTTGATCCAAGAGAGCTATTGAAGCACCTCAACTCTTATAAAAGAGAAATTTTAAGGAAAAATTTTAGAGCCCTTCACCGGAAATTTGGCTTCACTCTTTGGAATCTATTTATAATTTAGTTACATTAGCATAAGTTTTTAATTTATTATATTTCTGCATTTTTATTAGCTATTACCTATTCACCCCCTCTAGGTGTAACATCCTGAAAATTTTGAAAGTTTACTTCATGCTATTTCATATATGGATGTATGGATATACATATAAATGTATATGATTTGATGAGTATTTTGATGATTAGAAGTGTGTATTTATATGTATGTGTACATATATATGAGTTGTTGAAAGTTTTGGTGTAGTGATATGTGTATACGAGTATATACATGTTGCTAAGGTGTTCTTTGCATTGATGCACAGACCAGTCGACTGAGTATCATGGGTAAATGACTGATTGTATACCAAATACTCTGTTTTATGAGTTTGTGCATTGTCCAGTCGACTAGGTCTTTTTTATCAGTCGACTGGTGGTTTCAATAGAAAGTTAGGTGCTTGCAGTAGTTGACTGGGATTTTTATCAGTCGACTAATTGTTGTCTGTCAGCAGCAGTTCTGCACTAACACAGTGTTTTGATCATAACTTCTTATCTAATCTTTATTTTTTATGATTCAAATTGCATTTGAAATCTAACTTCCAGGGCTACATATCTGTTTTATGGCCATTTCGTGTCAAAAAATTGGTTTTAAGTCAGCCTATGTGCTGAAATTAGACTCTTTCAATCTCTGTGTGGGACCAGTGAACTAATTCTTTGTCCCAGTCAACTGATCCAACCAACTCACTAGCTTTTAGTCGACTGATCAGGGCGGCAAAGCTATGTTCTGACTGGGGGGCAACTCTGATTCTGATACCTTATTTATACGAGCCTTGGGATATTTTTTTGGGATGTTTTCTTTTCTTTTCCTAGCTCTCTTCCCCTTCAGAGCCTAGCTAGAAACCTAGAGAGAGAATAATTAGAGAGTGAAAGAGCAAAAGAAGGAGGTAAAATAAGAAGCTTTGGTTTTTCTTCCTTTGGTGAGGAGACCAGCTAGGAGGAGCTCTCTTTCAGCATACCCACATCTGGATCATCTTCTTCTTGACCCATCAAGGAAAGTTTCCCTTAGTTGGTTACTTTCTCTCCATCAACTTGATATTTAGGATTTGTACCATGTTAAAAATAAGACTTTTAGTCTATTTGCATGTCTAGACCCCACAAAACTTATTTTGTGTTAGCCCTTTGGTTAAGATCTAATACTCCATGTATATCAAGTTGAATTGATCCATTAAAAAAATCTGATTTTTATGATGCTAACATGATTGAATTCAAGTATGTTTATACTATGTTCATCACTTGATTCATAATTGATACCCACATGAATATTGAGTGGATTGAATCCATAAAAATGGATTTTTATGAAATCTAGGACTTGTGGATATGAAAGAGTTTGGTAGATTCATGAGAACATGATCAAGAAAGTTAGATGCTAGTAACATAAACAAGAACTTGGATAATATGTTATGTGTATTACCATGTGAAATATTTAATATGTGAATTTCTATGCGATATGAGTATCACTATGTGTCATATGTGATATATGAACATGTTATTTGATATATGCATGCTAGGTTTATAAAAGAGTTATTTTATAAAAGCTAAGAAAAGATTCATTTGAAATAATATGAATACTTTGTTTCATACAAAAATTGAAATTATGTTTTGTTGTATGAAAATAACACTTGCATAATTGATGAGGTTCGTAGATAAAGGAGATGTAAACAATACTATCTGTATGTTGTGATTTGTATGAGATGGTATATCATGATATGCTTATATGTTTGTGTTGTATACATTCATGGTTAAGGGAAAGACACGAGTGGTATACGTATGTGTTGTTGATAATGATTCCATTTATAGGAGAAAAAATGTGAATAATGTTATTCGTAGGAGAGAAAGAACGCGAATAATGATATTCATAGGAGGGAGAGCACGAATGAAATATTTGTAGGAGGGAAAGAATGTGAATGAAATATTTGTGGATGGGTGATGTTACAAATTGGCTGGTCCACCAATCGTTCACCAATCGTTTAAAGTGATAGAGTAGAGTGTCAAACCCACGAAGATTATTATCTTATTAAGTACCAAAAGTGTATTGACTCAAAGTTTTATTTGAAAGAAATATATTTGAAAGTGAAATAAATAAGAAAGATGTTAGCTTTAGATAGGAAAAACAATAGGGTAATTGATTTTAGCAATTAATAATCTGATTCAACAAGTTGATTGTGCTAGTAACTATCTACTATCCTTATTAACAATCAAAAGTCCCTATCTTAACTAATTTCTTCTCTTGAACAATATTAATTCTAACCTCTAATATAAGAACTTATAATCTCTCAATCTAGTAAATTTACAAGATAAAGGAAGCATTAATCACGGTGGATCTTTCTAATATGAATGCACAACTTCTCCATCTCAATGTGCCAAGTTGTGGGTCCTATCTCTATGATGCTATACTAGATCATCTCCTCTGAAATTACACCTAGAGAGGGGTGAATAGGTGTAAGGCTAATCAAATTACAATTCAATAGAATATAAAATGATATGATGAAATCGATCACTCAAAACAAGACTTGAAGCTGAATTCACCATGAAGGGCTATGAACTTCTCCTCGTGATTCCTCTAGATAAGAGTTGAGGTGCTTAATTGCAATTTTGTTAAAATGAGTATTGATCGTCAATAATGAATGAATGAAAAACAAATGAATAGAGACAATAAAGCAATCACAAACAGAGAGTTTTGTTTTGAGGTTCGAGCCACTGCTCTACTCCCCGCCTTCACCACTATGAAGGATTTCTCAATTCACTATTGGGCCTTCCACCAAGGGACCTTACAACGAGGAATTACAACCACTCAGAGTACACAACTTCCCAGCATACTCCTCTAGACCAAAGGTAGCACAAAGCCAATAGAACAAGCTTTGGGTGATCAAAAGACCACAAACAATCTCTTTTGAAACTCTCTTACAAATACCTATAGAATAAAATATAAACTTGAAGCTCAAGAATTGTAAGTGAGTAAAATCAGAAGAGAGAATTTAAGAACTGAAAAACTTGAAGAAGATTTCTGAAAATAAAAGCACAAAAGCAAAACTTGAAAACTTTTTCTCTTGAAACCAAAAACTTGATTTTCAATGGAATTGTTATTGTGTTTAATCCATCCTAATGATCCTTTATACAGATTTTAGAAAAACAAATTTAGAATAGTTTTACCACGTTTAAAGAGGAAAAAATTGACGCTAAAAATCAACTTTCCTCGTTACAAATTAAACATGTTTTAAAACCAGTTTTAAACAATTAGCCGTTATGCTAATCTGGCAAACTAACGGTCGACCGTGTCAGACTGAGACTAAATTGGTTACAGTCGGTTGATCGCCTGGTCGATCGCAACAGGGGACCGGTCGACCGTTCGGTCGACCAGAGACGTGCACAACATGCACACCCTAATTGCCAAAAGTCCGGTCAACCGTGCGGTCAACCGTTCTGGCTTGTAATAGGCACGGTGGACCGCCCGGTCGACCGACCTAGATCAAAAATAGGGTCTAAGACATTTTTGAAGATATAGAAAATTTTCAAATATTTTTGTTTAGATTTTAGGAGATAGAAAATATGCTTATCCATGAGATACAAGTTCTAAACATTGATAGAAATATTTAGAAAAATATAGAACAAGGATCAAAACCAAAAATGTTAAAAACCATACTTTTGAAAACGTGCATTTTTGTGTGTGTGTGTGTGTATCTTTGAGCCTCAAATCTATATTTTATCCTTTAACAAACTAGTTTCTTAAAAGGTTCTGATCGGCTACATGAATCGTCAAGTGGCCTTCTCTGGTAGTGATGTTGCACAATATTTGGAACTTTGAGCTAAGATCCCGTACTTGAGTACCCTTGAGCCATTAACACCTTCCTTTATAGGTGATTGCATACATTTACTGCATTATTCTTTATTATATTTTCACATTTATCATATAATAAATCTGCTAAATTTCTTGTCTTAGATATCTATTTTGCAGAAGATAATCATGGGGAGAAAGAGGATAAAATTAAATAAATATCAGTTAAATTAAGATTTAACTAGATCATTTGGTTAGAGGAGGATGATCCCAAATCCTATTGGTTAAATTCAGTTTTTGGTGATTCAAGTGGTTAAATTTAAAGATCAACTAAAGATAACGTCAAAATAGAGTCCAAATCCAAAGGGATAAATGGATAGAGAGAAGATCAACAGATGAGATAAAGCAAATTTGACTCAGATTCTGACTGGATATATTTTAGTATTTGATTCATAATTTTCGTTACCAAAATTTAAATCTAATGATTCAAGATGATCCAGAAAGAAGACTTAAAGGGCTATAATACTTAAGTTGATCACTATTTCTAATTCTGCCATTTGATAATTTTATTCAGCAATCAACACGCCAACAAGCTGTAGGTTAGAACTGAATATCCACATCAAATCAAGTTTGGAAATAAGGGGAGGATTCAAATTGAAAAATATCCAGCTTCCCCTATCTTCATACTCCTCTAACCTCTGCATTTCTCCTATAAATACCTGCAATCTCAAAGGTAAGGAATGACGAAGCAAATAGTAGAATTTAGACTATTCTATAGTTTGTAACTTAGGTTTTTAGTTTTCTTTTATATAATTTTTATTTTCTTTATGTAACTGAGAGGAAAGGAGACTTTCATGAAGGAATAAGAACAAGCTTGTACTGAGGGTGACACCGGTGTAAGTAATCTTTTCTTTCATTGTTATTTGAATCGAATCAAAGTTTCTTTTCTTCTTTATTCTTGTTTTTGTTTCCTTCCCTCTTCTGTGTTTTGTAAATCCAAATAACTCTGATAGCCTCAAAGTTGCCTTGCCCTTACAAGTACCGTTGATGGCTTATGGTGATAGATAGTCATTCCTATGCTAGTGTAGTTTGCCTCTTTATTTCGTAGTGTAGATAGGCTATGGGGAAAATCCTATTTGTCATACTTCGCTTGCCTTCAAACAAAGGTACATCGTCGATACGGGTCAAAGGTAAGCAGGCGCCGAAGAGGTAAGTAAGTTTTTTAGTTTTTTCTTTCTTTTCGTTTAACTTTTAGTTTAATCACCAACACCATATCTACCAACTTTTTTCACTCTTTTCAATTTCATTGTATATATCCATTTTCCATTTTCTTTGCCTTCTCAATCTACTACTTTCTTCCTAACTTAACTTTAACTCTTTTTAATTTTCTTTTAAAGAACTAAAAGAAGAACTTTAACGATTAATTGTAACATAAAAGAGAACTTACTAAAAAGCTTCCATCACTAGTCCCTCGTTGTGGATCACGACCCGCATAGCCGCTTACTATTGCGGTAGAATTGAGCACCTTACACTTCTATTTTGTATTTCTTAAATTTTGTATTTGTGTGCAAGTAAAACCTCAATAAATAGGAAGAACCAGTTAGATCTCTTTGAACCCTGAAATACACTCTTTAACTGATTAATACCAAATAACTTCATATGCTTTGTTATCATCAAAACACAAAATCAGGGATTGTAACCTTTGGGCCAACAATCTCCCCCTTTTTAATGATGACAAAATATATGAGCTATTTAAAAGAAAAATCTAGGAAAGAGCTTTGTAAAAGCTCCCCCTCAAGTTATGCCTAGTTATCAAGTACAAGATATCAATAAGTTATATGGTTAAGGCATGGTATAAGTGCATATCATCAAAATAACAAAATACAAAAAAAAAATACTCAAATACGAAATACCAATACCAATGAATACCTCTCATAAATACTTCTCCCCCTTTTGTCATGCATCAAAAAGGGTAAGTAGAAAGACAAACAAAAACTCTTAAACCAATAATACAAACAATTAGTTCTCCATAAATGAAAAAAAATCTGTTAAAATCAAGTGGTTTAGTAAAAATATATGCTAGTTGAAAATCAGTTGAAACATAATCAATATCAATATCACCTTTCTCATAGTGATCTCTAAGAAAGTGATATCGAATTTCTATGTGCTTTGCTTACTATGTTGATTTGTATTTTTAGTCATATGAATAGTGTTAATATTATCACAAAATATCTTAACATGATCATAATACAAATCATAATCAAGGAGAGTATGTTTCATTCAAAGAACTTGTGCACAACAAGCCCTGGCTGTAACATGCTCCACCTTAGCGGTTGAAAAGGCTACCGAATTTTATTTCTTGGAAGACCATGAACAAGATAATTTCCTAAAAACTGACAGGTTTCAATTGTACTCTTCTTATCCACTCTACAACCTGCATAGTCAGCATCCAAAAAACTCGTCATTGAAAGTTGTCCGGTCTTCAGATACCACAAGCCCATTCAAATAGTGCCCTTAAGATATCTAATAATGTGTTTTACCGCAATTAAGTGAGACTCTTTAGGACAGGATTGGAATCTAGCATATAGACATACACTAAATATAATATCCGGCCTACTAGCCATTAAATAAAGTAAGTTACCTATCATACTTCTATGAAGTTTAATGTCTACATTTGTACCTTGTTCATCCTTGTCAAGTTTTGTTGTAGTAGCCATAGGAGTTTTGCTAGTCTTTGCCCCATCAAGTCCAAATTTCTTGATTAGTTTCTTTGTGTACTTGGCTTGATTTATAAAGATCAATCACTCTTTTACTTGATTTAGAGTCCAAGGAAGTAGTTTAGCTCGCTCATCATAGACATTTCAAACTCATTTTGCATGCATGATTCAAACACTTTGCAAAGTTTTTCGTTAGTGGATCCAAATATAATATCATCAAAATAAATTTGAACAATGAGAATGGCACCATCTACATGTTTAGTAAACAAAGTGGTATCTAATTTTCCTTTAATAAAACCATTTAAAATACGAGATGTTGAAAGTCTTTCATACCAAACTCTAGGAGCTTGTTTTGAACCACATAAAGTTTTGTCTAATTTGAAAACAAAATCTGGATGTGTAGGATCAACAAACCCTGGGGGTTGTTCAACATACACTTCCTCTTTAATAAAATTATTTAAAATGTGCTTTTGACATCTATTTGAAAAGTTTGAAATTTTTATAAGAAGCAAAACAAGTGTAATCCGTATGGCTTCAAGCCATGCTATAGGTGCAAAAGGTTTTCTACCAATTCCTTCGATTTGGGTGTAATCTTGGGCCACTAACCTAGCTTTATTCAACAATATTGCCTGACTCATTCTACTTGTTCCTAAAAATTTATTTAGTACCAATTATTGGTCTATCATGGGGTCTAGGGATAATATGCCAAATTCGATTTCGCTCAAATTGATTGAGCTCTCCTGCATTGCAAGCAACCAATATGAGTCGCCCTCAGCTTTAAGGATGTTCTTTGGTTCAATATAAGAAATGAAATCATAATGGCCACAAAAATCATGGAGTTTGGAGCGAGTAGTTACATCCTTTGATACATTACCTATGATGAGTTCCTTGGGATGACTTATAGTATATATCCAATCTTTTGAAAGTGGGTTTGTTGGTGCCACTTCAACTTCTTGAACTTCACCTTGTTAATCAAGTTTTGGCTTGTCTTCTTAGATAGATGAGTCCTTCAAAGTTACTTTCTCCATGTCTTCTCCTAAAGAATAAATCTCTATAACATTCTTAACAAAAAGATTAGATTTTTCAAACTTAACATGTATAGATTCTTCAATTGTCAAAGTAGATTTATTGAAGATTCTATAAGGCTTGCTAGTGTTAGAATAGCTAACAAAAATAGCTATGTTATCAAATTTACTTATGTTATCTTTGGTGTTTAAAATAAAACATTTGCATCCAAAAACTCTAAAGTAAGAAATATTAGGCTTTCTCAAATAATAATTTTCAAAAGAAGTTTTAGAAGTATTTTTACAAAATAAATTTTACTCGATATGTAACATGGGTGTTTATGGCCTCGGCCCATAAATATTGAGGGAGTCGGTACTCACTAATCATTGTCCTAACCATTTTTTGAAGAGCATGATTCTTCCTTTCAATGACTCCATTTTGTTGAGGAGTTCTAGGACAAGATAATTCATGCCTAATTCCATTTTCTTCATAATAAGTGATAAAAGAATGGTTAATGAATTCACCACCTATACTACTTCTTATGTGCAAAACTGAAAAACGTTTTTCTTTTCTAACCCTTTTTCTAAAAACATTAAAATTCGAAAAAGCTTGATCTTTATGTTCCAAAAAGAAAGTCCATGTAAAACGAGAAAAATCATCGACCTATACAAAAACAAAATGGTTTCCATTCAAACTTTTGGTTTTAGTAGGACCAAACAAATCCATGTGGATTAACTCTAATAGTCTAGATGTCATGATATCCTTAAATGGTTTGAAAGAGGACTTGGTTTGTTTTCCAAATTGGCACGCATCATAAATACGATCCTTTTCAAACTTCAAGTAAGGAATACCCTTCACTGATTCCTTAAAGTTAATTCTAGATAGATGGTCAAAAGATACATGGCCTAATCTTCTATGTCATAACCAAAAATCCTCATTGGAAGCATTTGAAATTTAGCATTGCAATCTAGATTTAACATATCAATAATATATACATTATTTTCACGAAATCCAGAAAGAATGCAAGCATTGGTTTTACAATCTAAAATATTGCAAGAAGAATAATAAAAAATAACTTTGAAACCTCGATCACATTGTTGACTAATACTCAATAGGTTATGTTTGAGTCCATCAACTAAAATAACATTTTCAATTAATGGAGATAAACCAATTTTAATGTTACCTATACCGATAATGTTGCCCTTTGAATCATCTCCGAAAATGACGGTGCCACCTTCATGATACCTTGATAGGGTTGTAAAATTATTGATGTCCCAAGTCATGTGCCTTGAGCAACCACTATCAAGATACCACCGCTCCCTACGTCTTAGAGCTTTGGTGTGTACCTATTATCAAATAATGAAGTTGTTAATTTGGTACCAATATTTTCTTGGGTCCTATGACGTTAGTACTTCGAACCCAAATATGATTATTAGAAGCATTTATACGATCAAAACAAAATTTAGCTAAGTGACCTTTTTGGCCACAATAAGTACATGTATAAATTCTACCATACATGAATGCATGATGAGCATGTGGTACATGAGCATACTTAGTGTGTGATTTAGAAGTGTGAGCATGTGTAGTATGAATATGTCTTTTTGAAGAATTTTTCATTGAAAACATGGCTTCTAATTTAGCTTTATCGAACTCACATTTCTTTAAAACATTTCTCAAAGTGTTGATTTTAGTTTTTAAAATAGATATTTCATTTTCATTAATCATGGGAAACTTTGCTTTACATGAGCTCTTGTATGCATCAAAATCTTTTTGTTTTAATAAAAGAGTGGAAGATAATTTATCCTTTTCTTTAAAAAGAGTGATGATTTTATTTTGAAGAACTTCATCTTCCTTTTTCCTTTTTAGATATTTTTTTCTTTACAAGATCATAATTATTTTAATGTTCTACAAATGCCTCTCCTATTTCATCCACAGTTAAGTCACATTCGTCAAGAGATGGTCCAGAATTTACCTTGGGTGTGTTATCATTTTCCATAAACACACGTTTATCGTGTCCACCTCCTCTTCAGATTCACTTTCTGAATCCCATGTGGCTTTGAGAGTTTTCTTCATGAATGGCTTCTTTGGCTTGTTTGAGGAAGATGGCTTGTTTTTGATAATAAGACATTTGGCAATGATATGTCCAGGTTTCTGACAGTTAAAACAGATAATTTTCTTTTCCTCCTTTACTTGGCATTGTCTCTTATTGTTGATCTTTGCCTTACTGTACATCCTCCTTACATTTCTTACAAGGAGGGAAAGATCTTCATCTTCTTCTTCTTCTTCATTATCGTCGGAGATGGTAGGAGTAGACTTGAAGGCAATTGTCTTCTTTTATGGTGCCATTTCTTCTCTAACTTTCCTCTCCATCTCATGGGTCTTAAGATTGCCGATAAGACTGATGAACTCCATCTCTTCGTTGTCGTTTAACTCTTCAATGTAGTGACTTTGACTTCCCATAAGGGTGAAAGTGCACGAATAACCTTCCAGACTTTTTAATCATTATCAATTGCATCACCTAAAGAAGAAAGAACATTAATTATTTTAGGAAATTTCATAATCATATCATCAATGGACTAATTTTCATGCATAGTGAAGTTTTCATATTGGGAATACAAGAGATCAATTTTGGCCCTCTTGACTTGTGATGTTCCCTCATGAGTGACTATTAGGTGTGACCAAATCTCGTAGGCGAATTTGAAATGAATAACCCTAACTCAATCGTTCTCATTCAAGGTTTGAAGCGATGTAAAGTGTGTGCCTTTGCATTGGCATCAAACTCCTTGGTGGCAATATCGGATCAAGTGTCCTCATCACCAGTGGGTACACTAAAATGTTTAATCACCGCCTTTGCAACCCGACTTCCTAGGAATTACATAAATGCGGTCATCTTAACTCTCTATATGGGAAAGTGAAGGCCATCAAACTTGGGAGGAGTCTTAATACTTTCAGCCATTTTTACTAAAGTGGATGAGAATGAAGGCGTCAATGAAATAATTAGCAATTAGGATCTCTCGAAGGTTGTTAAGCCAAAACTAGAGACCTAAGCTCTGATATCAATTGAAATTACACCTAGAGGGGGGATGAATAGGTGTAAGGCTAATTGATTGAGGTTTAACCTGCACATAAAAATACAGAATTTCAGAACTTAGGAATAGAATGTGCAAGTACTCAATTCTACAGGTATAGCAAATGGCTATCCGGGTCGTGATCCATAAGGAGGGACTAGCGATGAAAGCTTTATAGTAAGTTCTCTTTTAGGTTGCAAAGAATGGTTAAAGATCTTCTTTTAGTTCTTAAAAGAAAAGGAAAATACATTACAGTCAAGTTAGGAAGAAGTGATAGATTGAGAAGGTGAAGAAAATGTAAATGGTTATATACAAAGAAATTGAAAAAGAGTGATAAAAGAGCTGGTATTGGTGATCTAAACTAAAATTTACCTCCTTTGGCCAAAAACTTACCTTGAATCTTTGGCGACGATGTTACCTTGAAGTGGAGGCACTCAGCTCATAGCCCATAAGAGTTGATTCTCGTCTTTTTCACATTACATCATCAAAACAATGCAAACATGAAATGATACAAACTGAGATTAAAATCCATCGTCATGAGCTATCGGTGACACTCGCAAGGGCAAGGCTCTTTCGATGCTATAAGACTCACTTGGATAGCAGTTGGTACCAAAGAAGAGAAGTAAGGAAGAAGAAGAAGAAGAATACAAAAAACAAGAAAAACACAAAAATGTAACTATAGATTTAATGTTGTAACAATAAGAGAAAAGAAGAATAACTTACACCAGTGTCACTCTCAGCACAAGCGTCACTCTTATTCTCCTATCAAATTCTAATCTCCTCTGAATTTCATAATGGAAACTGAAAATTACATAAAAAGAAAATAAAAACCTACACTAGGAAGAATGAAAAACTGGCCTAGAAATTATCTCTCATGATCGCTCATTGTGGTCTCTGAAAAACTCAGTATTTATAGGCAAAACCCAACGAGGAGGAGTGTACGAATATAGGGGGAGCAAATTCTCCCCAACTTTCAAAGCTGCATTTCCACGCCTGGGTATGGCCAGGTGGCCACACCCGGGGGGTACAGCTCCTGGATTTGTTAATTCCCTTTATCTGATTCTGGATTTTTCAGCTCCTGGTTTTGATGAAACGGCCTTTGATTTTTTGCTTTAACCAATTGATTTGTACAGATTTGTTTTAACTAGTTTCCAACCGATCTGATATGCCCTGATTTCCTAATTTCGAAGTAATTCTGAATTAAATCTAAATTTTGATGGCTTTTTGGGCTCGTTTTTCTTTCCTTTCCTTTAGCAATGGGCGAGCATATAAATTAGAAAATAATTAGAACTAAAAACAGAGTTTATTATATAATAAGTATGAGAATGTGACAATCAATATGCAGATTCAGCGACCGATCACACCCTGATACCTATCTTTTGCTCATCCTCGAGCAAAATAACAAAACTAAATCAAAAGATTATTAGACCACTTTCGCAGGTCACGCGATTGCATTGAGCGTGTGCAACAAGTCGTTAAACCTCTAGGTTCCCCCTAGAGGATGGGTTTTGTATCGTGAGTGTTTTCAGTGGATTGCACCCACAAAATCCATAAAGAAAGAGAAAAATGTTAGTATTTTGAAAACACATTTTGAAAGAGAAAAATATTTGAAATATTATTGTAAGAATTAAGTAATCTATAAGTTAAAAAAAAATTGAACTTTTCATTCCTAAACTTAGTCTCTATTCAAAAATTTGCTATCAATCAAAGGAAGGAGTCAATTTATACTTCTCATCTAGTCTATTACTTTATCCTAAGTCATATGCACCTTTGTGACCATGAAATTTTGACTCGGGGTTCTTTAACTCTAACTCTTATGCCTTATTTATTTATTTTGGTGGTAGTATTCTTTAGTTCTATTAGGCTTTCTAATCTACCCATGCAACGAGCCTTTAATCGGTGACTCTCAAACCAACAGTCTTAGGGCATCGGGTGAGAAAACACCCTAAGGACTTAAGAACTCGAGCAAATAAGGCCACAAAACTAAGGATTTTATTATATGAACCGCTTTTAGGCGTGAATAATTTATACTTTATGAGGCATAAATACCCAGCTTAACCAGAGGATTATATATATATATATATATATATATATATATATATATATATATATATATATATATATATATATATATATATATATATATATATATATATATATATATATATATTCTTTTCTTTATTGTTAATAAGGCATAAGAATCTTTGTTTTTGAACCCTAAGTGTGTAAGTGTATAAAGCATGCATATATCATCAAGATAAAAATCAAGACTAAATTACTTTTCTAAATTTTCTTCCTAACCTTGAAATCAAACAAATAATCTTATTTTGACCAAGTATAAGAAATCTTAATTATGGTTCTCCTATTCCTTAAAATTTACTTAATTTCTTACAAAAAAAATATGTCAAAATATTGTTTCTATTTTCAAAAAAATTTAAAAGTAAAGAAAATGTTAATAAATTTTTTATTTTTTAATAATAAAAGAAAAACCTAAGTTACGTTGGAACCCTCTCCCACACCTATCTCATGCATTGTCCTTAATGTATGAATTAATGCATAGATACATGAAAAAGAAGAAAGGGAAGGAAAATATTACCTAAAGGTGGTGGTTCCGGTGGTGGTCTGATTGGTCCACGAAATGTGACCCAATCTAATTTGTGTGGAGTTCGGAGGAACCCACCAGAAACCTCTCTAATATAACCCACTAAAATGATGTATATATGAATGATTTTTATTAAGAATTTTACCCCATCTAATTTTCAAATTTCAAACTAATTTCAGAGTCATTATTATCAACACCTCTGTCCCAAAATGGAGTATGAAAATATGAAATGATGATCTGGCATCAGGAAGGGCATTAATTACAATCCACTCAGGAAAATGACTGGAGTAAAGTAAAGGTTCAAGAGTCAAAATTTGCTCAAGAAGTGGGTTCAAATCAAGAAGTTGAAACTTAATTTCACATTCATTTCCCCACAATGGAATATGACTTTCTAAGATTGGTGATTAAGTTCAAGAATGACAGGTATGGGAATCAAAACTGACTCTAAAATATTGCTCAAGTCAGGTAGCAAAACAGGAGTCAATATTGATTCAGAAATTTGAACTGGATTACAAATTTGAGACTGATGGTCACGTTCCTCATTGAGTTCAAGTTTGTAAAAATGAGAACTTGCCAATTTGTCAATATAACTTTCAAAAGTATGAAATTGGTCAAGTTCAATATGATGATCATAAAAGATTAGTGATTCAATTTCCTGTTGGACAGGCACAGGATCCAATGTGAACTCTGGAGAAGGGTTGAAATCAGGTGAAAATATCGGAGTCATTATTGAATCAGGAAGTAGAATTGAATCACCAAGTTGAGGTTCATGATCATATTCATTCTCAAGTTCAATTTCAGGAAAGGGATAGCTTGCCAAGATATCAATATGGTTTCCAAAATTTGGAGTTTGGACAAATTCAAATGGGTATGCTTAAATGGAATCTTGTTTTCCAAAACAACATGATTCTTTGGCTCTAACAAAATGGTTAGCGACGTCAAGAATGGTCAAAGGGTGAGAATGGAGAGTTTTGACCATTATATCCATGTCATAATTATGAGTGAATTGAGCTTGAGTCATGGCCTCAAGCAGCTTTTCATAGTTAATTGGTTCATCATTTTGTTGCGATTAAACTTGAAAAGAAGAAATTTTGTTTTGAAATTTGTGGTGAAATCGTGAGTCCATCAGATTTTGTGATTTTTGCTCGGACTCACGCATACTCATTTCCAAGATTGATGGTTTTCTATTTTGAACTGGTAGAACTGAGTATGAATCTTGAAAATATTGTGGAATTGGGGAGGCCTAAAATTTTCGTTTGGCCTCGTGCATGGCTTCTATACTCTTTTCTAGCTCAAATTTTTCTTTAATGGTTTGGTTTAGAAAAGGACTATAGGAAGTAAAATCGGGGAATGAATATTGTGAAAATTGTAGCCCTACGGGCCAATGTCTACTCAGTTTTAATCAGGTTTGGGTTAGTGAGTGAGAGATTGTTTGTAGGCTAAGGGAGGGTAATGACTTTCTCACCTTATCTTGTTTATAGGACAAGCCCTAAAGATTAATTGTGCAAACTGTGCAGGATATAGAAAAGTAACATTCAACAAGTAAAAAATCACTCAAGAATGTTTTCATACGTACCTTTTGCTCCAGGACTCTTCAACAGTAATATAAAATGTAAACGAATTAGACACGTGCCTAAATGCAAAGTCTAAACCATTTTTAGCATTTAACAAACATCATTTTACTGTTGAGGTTAGGAAAGTATGTATAATGAGACAAATAAGGAAATAAATAGCTACAGAACTTTAGCTTTGCAATTCAACCAACCTGCAAAAATACAAGTTAGTAGTTCACTCAGATTGCTACTGAAATGTAGCAAATCTGAGGGCTTATGGGCTCTACTTTATAGAGCAGAGTCCAGGGCCACTTATATGTCTACTACAGCAAAAATTTCTCTTGTTTAAACCTGTACACCAAGAACAAAGTGGAAAGTTAACCAAAAATATAAATCTAAAAAGAGAATAACTTACCGTCCTTCCCCGACAACGGCGCCAAAATTTTATTGAGGTTTTCCTGCACACAAAAATACAAATTTCAGAACTTTTATAACAGCAGTACAAGGTGCTCAATTCTACTGCTATGCAAGTGGCTATGCGGGTCGTGATCCACAAGGAGGGATTAGCGATGAAAGTTTTTTAGTAAGTTCTCTTTTATGCTAAAATCAATAGTTAAATATCTTCTTTTAGTTCTTGAAAATGAAAGAAAAATAGGTTATAGTTAAGCTAGGAAGAAAGTGATAGATTGAGAAGGTGGAGAAAATAGAAAATGGATTTTGTACAAAGAAATAAAAAAGATTGAATTAAATGATTAGGAGATTATGGTGATCTAAACTAAAGAATTAAAAGAAAGAAAATCTAAAATTAAAACTTACCTCTTCTGGAAAAATATTTACCATGAATCTTTGGCGATGATGTTACCTTGAAGTGGAGGCAATCAGCGCATAGCTCATAAGAGTTGATTCTCGTATCTTCCATATAATATCATCAAGACAATATAAGCATGAAATGATACGGACTTAGACTAAAATCCATCATCATGAGCTATTGATAGCACTCCCAAAGGCAAGGCTCTTTCGATGCTATAAGACTCACTTGGATAGTAGTTGGCACCAAAAGAAGAGAAGTAAAGAAGAAAAAGAAGAATACAAAAAATAAAGATGAACATAAAAATGTAACTATAGATTCAATGTTGTAACAATAAGAGAAAAGAAGAACAACTTACATTGGTGTCACTCTCAGCACAAGCTTCACTCTCATTCTTCTATGAAACTCTGATCTCCTTTGAATTACATAAATGAAAAGTGAAAATTACATAAAAAGAAAAATAAAAACCTACACTAAAAAGAATGAAAAACTGGCCTAGAATTTACTCTTCATGGTCGCTCACTCTGGTCTCTAAAAAACCCAGTATTTATAGGCAAAACTCAACGGAGAGGAGTGTACGAAGATAGGGGGAGCAAATGCTCCCCAACTTCCTCAACAAAGCCGTGAAAATGCAGCTTTGGCAGTGAAAATGCGGCCTGGGTGTGGCCAGGTGGCCACACCCGGGAGGTACAGCTCCTTGAATTGTTATTTCCCTTTACTGGTTCTGGATTTCCCGTTTTATCTCCTAGATTTGACGAAATGGCCTTTGATCTTTGGCTTTAACTAATTGATTTGCAGAGATTTATTTTAACTGATTTTCAACCGATCTGATTTGCCCTGATCTGCCCTAATTTTCTAATTTTGAATTAATTCTAAATTAATTCAAAATTTTGATGGGCTTTTGGGTTCGTTTCTCTTTCCTTTCCTTTAGCAATGGGCATGTATATAAATTAGACAATAATTATGATTAAAAATAGAGTTTATTATATAATAAGTATGAGAATGTGACAATAAATATGCAGATTCAGTGACCGATCATTAATCAAATTATAATATAAAATGATATGAAGCAATCGATCACTGAAAACAAGACTTGAAGCCGAATTCCCCGTGAAAGGCTCTAAACTTCTCCTCGTGATTCCTCTAGATAAGAGTTTAGGTGCTCAATTGCGATCTTATTGAGATGATTATTGATTGTCAATAATGAATGAATGAAAAATAAATGAATAGAGACAATAAAGCAATCGCAAACAGAGGATTTATTTCGAGGTTCGAGCCACTGCTCTACGTCCCCGCCTTCACCACCGTGAAGGATTTATCAATCCACTATTGGACCTTCCACTAAGGGACCTTACAATAAGAAATTATAATCACTCGGAGTACACAACTCCCCAACACACTCCTCTAGACCAGAGGTAGCACAAACCCAATAGAATAAGCTCTGGGTGATCAAAAGACCACAAACACTCTCTTTTGAAACTCTCTTACGAATACCTATAGAATAAAATATAAACTTGAAGCTCAAGAATTGTATGTGAGTAAAATCAAAAGAGACATTTTGAAAACTGAAAAACTTGAAGAAGATTTCTGAAAATAAAAGCACAAAAGTATAACTTGAAAACTTTTTCTCTTGAAACCAAAAACTTGATTTTCAATGGAATTGTTGTTGTGTTTAATCCATCCTAATGACCCTTTATATAGGTTTTAGAAAAACTAATTTAGAATAGTTTTACCAGGTTTAAAGAGGAAAAAATTGACCCTAAAAATCAACTTTCTCGTTACAAATTAAACATGTTTTAAAAACTTGCTTTAAACAATTAGCTGTTACTGCCAATCTAACAGACTGGCGGTCGACCGACTGGTCGACCGGAGTATTCAAAAATATGACCATTGGCCCTCGGTCGACCATGTCAAACCGAGACTAAACTGGTCACAGTCGGTCGATCGCCCGGTCGACCGCAACAGGGGACCGATCGACTGCCCGGTCGACCGGGGACGTGCACAACATGCATACCCCAATTGCCAGAAGTTTGGTCGACCGTGCGGTCGACCGTTCTGGCCTGTAATAGGCACAGTCGACCGCCCAGTTGACCAATCTAGGCCAAAACAGGGTCTAAGACATTTTTGAAGGTACATAAAATTTTCAAATATTTTTGTTTGGATTTTGAGAGATAGAAAATATGCTTATCCATGAGATACAAATTCTAAACATTGATAGAAATATTTAGAAAAATATAGAACAAGTATCAAAATCAAACAAGTTAAAAAATCATACTTTTGAAAATGCGCATTTTGTGTGTGTGTGTGTGTGTATCTTTGAGCCTCAAATCTATATTTTATCCTTTAACAAATTAGTTCCTTACAAGGTTCTAATCGGTTACATGAATCTTCAAGTAGGCTTCCTGGTAGTGATGTTGCACAATAGTTGAAGCTTTGAGCAAAGATCCCATACTTGAGTACCCTTGAGCCATTGATCGGGGGGAAACCTCGCACAAAAAGTATTTGTTTTGAAATTGATATTTAAAGTGTGTGTGCTTTGGCTTCTCAATACTTTCGTTATAGCATAGAGGCTAAAACGAGTCGAATTCATAAGAATTGGAGGCGATAGAAGCTTACACAATATGCTCACGTGTGTGTTAAAAATTCTTCAATATTTTAAAGAATTGAAAGAAAGAAAAACAAAGAATTGAAAGAGAAGTACAGTGAAACACAAAGAAGTGCGAAACATAGAAGAAATAGTTTTTGTGGTTTTTGTTTGTATATCTAAAACAAAGTGGAAAGGAAAGAAAACCCATGGTTACTAACTTCTAATGACTCCACGAACATGCTAACCTCTTAGTGATAGTTGCCTCACATGTATCATTGGCCATCACTAGTCTTGGTTCAAGAGCGTTTCAAAGCATGACCCATATGTAACTCATCACATCCCAACTCAATAAAACAAGTGCAAGCTACACTTAAATCATCAAAACTAAACAAGAGTAAGCATGGAGTAAATTAATGTTAGCTTGTTAGAGAGTTAGGAAGTTAGAGTGTTAGATCCATCATCATGAGCCATCAATGGCTCTTGCAAGAGCAAGGCCAAGTAGAGGCTATTAGATTCATGTGGATTATCAAGTAAGAAGTTAGACTAGTTAGTGGTTAGTAGTTGTTGCCATGAGAGAAAAGATTAGTTAAACATTAAAAAGAGTTAGATAGAAAACAAATAGAGGTAAAGAGAGAACCTTGCATAGCTTGTCACCTTCTATTACAAGCACTCTTTCTTTCCACTCATGTTTCACTCTCTCTCCTTTTACAAGATCTAAAAGAAATAAAAAATACAAAGGAAGAAGAAGAACTAACCTAAACTAAACTATCCTAAACTACAACATGGAAGAAACTATACTACACTCTGTATTTTTCAACTGAAAAACTCCAAGGGGGTATATATAGGCACCAGGGGAAAGGGGGGCCAGGGGGCATACTATGGCCCAAAGTACGGGCGCGGTCGCACCCGTACGACCGCGGAACCTCTTCTACAGCCGCGCGCGGCGCTTTCTGCTGCGCGCTGTCCCGTCTGTCCCCTGTCGGTTGCAGGTCCCAATTTTGGATTTTGGGTCCTTGATTTTGACAGAGTCACCCTCCTAGGTCAATGGCTATTTTTATAGGCCTTTAATCACCTATTAAATTGTAATTTAGGGTCTTCTTCTTCATTGCACACCATGGACCTAAAAACATACAAGAGAGATACTATTAATAGAATTTAATTTTAAATAAATGTGAAGATGTGGTATGAAATATGTAGCTCTAGAGACTAATCACTCCCCCGCACTTTTCTTTTGCTCGTCCCGAGAAAAACAAAAAATTAAGGAAATTATTACAGCACTTTCGTAAGTGACGTGATTGCACTGAGCATGTGCAACAAGCCGTTAAACCTACAAGTTTTCCCTAAAGGAGGAGTTTTTTCTCCTGAGGATTTTCAGCGGATTACACCCACAAATCCATAAAGAAAGAAATCAAATAGTATTTGAAAATGCATGTTGAAATAGAGAAAAGTGTTAAAATATTTTTGTGAAAATTTAAGTGATCCAAGGTCATAAGTTAACCAGAAATTATTTTTCCTTAAACAAAGTCGAAATGCAAAATTTTGTTATAAATTAAATGTAAGAATTTAAAATCGAATCGATTCTTTGATCTTTCATAAATCTCTTAGAAAAATATATACTTTGTGAACTGTGAAAATTTTTGGGATATCGACTCTAACTTTCATGCCATTATTTGTGCATATTTATATATTTTTTTCTTAGTTTTCTTAGGCTTTCTTATTTACCTGCGTAGTGAGCCTTTAGCCGGTGACTCCCAAACTAGAGAGTTTTAGGGCACCAGAAGAGAAAATATCCTTCAGACTTAAGGACTCGAGTAAACAAGGCTACAAAACCAAAGGATATTATTTTGTTTTTATCCACCATTTTAGGCTTGAATAATCATGTTTCCTGAGGTATAATTATCTAGCTATAATAGTGGTTTTTATTATCATCATTTTTTATATATTTTTTATGGCCTTTTCAGTCTTTATTTCAATCCCACAAAATTGTATAAGTGTGAAGTGCATATATATAAGGCAAAAAATTCAAGATCAAATTATCTTTTCAATCTTACTTTCTTATCTTAAAATTTAAACAAGATTTATTATTTTGACTTCGTTTAAAAATTCATAATTTTAGGTCTTCTTAATTCCTAAGATAATCTTAATTTTCTTAAAAATAAATCAAAACTATTTCTCTTAATTCAAAAAGTTTTGTAAAAAGAAAAGAAAAGAGTTTTTATTCAAAAAAAAATTTTTAAGTTAAAACTAATTTCAGAGTCATTATTATCAACACCTCTGTCCCAAAATGGAGTATGAAAATATGAAATGATGATCTGGCATCAGGAAGGGCATCAATTACAATCGACTCAGGAAAATGACTGAAGTAAAGTAAAGGTTCAAGAGTCAAAATTTGCTCAAGAAGTGGGTTCAAATCAAGAAGTTGAAACTCAATTTCACATTCATTATCCCACAATGGAATATGACTTTCTAAGATTGGTGATTAAGTTCAAGAATGACAGGTATGGGAATCAAAACTGACTCTAAAATATTGCTCAAATCAGGTAGCAAAACAGGAGTCAATATTGATTCAGAAATTTGAACTGGATCACAAATTTGAGACTGATGGTCACATTCCTCATTGAGTTCAAGTTTGTAAAAATGAGAACTTGCCAATTTGTCCATATAACTTTCAAAAGTATGAAATTGGTCAAGTTTAATATGATGATCATAAAAGATTAGTGATTCAATTTCCCGTTGGACAGGCACAGGATCCAATGTGAACTCTGGAGAAGGGTTGAAATCAGGTGAAGATACCGGAGTCATTATTGAATCAGGAAGTAGAATTGAATCACCAAGTTGACGTTCATGATCATATTCATTCTCAAGTTCAATTTCAGGAAAGGGATAACTTGCCAAGATATCAATATGGTTTCCAAAATTTGGGTTTGGACAAATTCAAATTGGTATGCATAAATGGAATCTTGTTTTCTAAAACAACATGATTCTTTGGCTCTAACAGAATGGTTAGCGACATCAAGAATGGTCAAAGGGTGAGAATGGAGAGTTTTGACCATTATATCTATGTCATAATTATGAGTGAATTGAGCTTGAGTCATGGCCTCAAGCAGCTTTTCATAGTTAATTGGTTCATCATTTTGTTGCGATTAAACTTGAAAAGAAGAAATTTTATTTTGAAATTTGTGGTGAAATCGTGAGTCCATCAGATTTTGTGATTTTTGCTCGGACTCACGCATACTCATTTCCAAGATTGATGATTTTCTATTTTGAACTGGTAGAACTGAGTATGAATCTTGGAAATATTGTGGAATTGGGGAGGCCTAAAATTTTCGTTTGGCCTCGTGCATGGCTTCTATATTCTTTTCTAACTCAGATTTTTCTTTAATGGTTTGGTTTAGAAAAGGACTATAGGAAGTAAAATCGGGGAATGAATATTGTGAACATTGTAGTCAAGGTGCATAAGGAGGACAAATTAGTTTAAAATTGAACTTGGGGGAGGTGAATCCTCATTGACTCTGTGAAGAGTTGGAATTATTTTGGAAATGATGGTCATAAAATTTGGGGCATAGGTTGTATTGATTCGGATAAGTCCTACCCGGTTATTTGGTTGGTTCATATTGTAAAAATCTGATTGGAATTATCCGAGTCAAATGGGGTGAAATATGGATTACCATTAAAATTTGAAAATTTGTGTTATAGGCCATATCACACAAGAATTATCAAAATCAAACAAGAAGAAACAAATAAATAAACAAATAAAAGAAAAAAAATATAGTCTGAGTTAGGGTAAACCATAAACCTAGATGACTCCTAACTGGTTAGACTGTCCACAGGGGATATATTACTAAATCTGGCCACAAGTTAATCGACCAGGTTCAGGCAAGATCAGTGGGAGGTATACATGCCTAAGCAATGGGCCTAATTATGTCAAACCACCAACCTTCAGGGTTTCACCCCTTAATCCCCAACCTTTGACTCCGATTTGGTAAGAGTCAAATTCTAATCAAGTTCCTCCTTAGGTCAGTCTCCTATTGAATCCAAGATGTCCTTAGGGCCAATGTCTACTCAGTTTTAATCAGGTTTGGGTTAGTGAGTGAGAGATTGTTTGTAGGCTAAGGAAGGGTAATGACTTTCCCACCTTATCTTGTTTATAGGACAAGCACTAAAGATTAATTGTTCAAACTATGCAGGATATAGAAAAGTAACATTCAACAAGTAAAAAATCACTCAAGAATGTTTTCATACGTACCTTTTGCTCCAGGACTCTTCAACAGTAATATAAAATGTAAACGAATTAGACACGTGCCTAAATGCAAAGTCTAAACCACTTTTAGCATTTAACAAACATCATTTTACTGTTGAGGTTAGGAAAGTATGTATAGTGAGACAAATAAGGAAATAAATAGCTACAGAACTTTAGCTTTGCAATTCAACCAACCTGCAAAAATACAAGTTAGTAGTTCACTCAGATTGCTACTGAAATGTAGCAAATCTGAGGGCTTATGGGCTCTACTTTATAGAGCAGAGTCCAGGGCCACTTATATGTCTACTACAGCAAAAATTTCCTTGTTGTTAAACCTGTACACCAAGAATAGAGAGGAAAGTTAACCAAAAATATAAATCTAAAAAGAGAATAACTTATCGTCCTTCCCCGACAACGGCGCCAAAATTTTATTGAGGTTTTCCTGCACACAAAAATACAAAATTTCAGAACTTTTATAACAGCAGTACAAGGTGCTCAATTCTACTGCTATGCAAGTGGCTATGCGGGTCGTGATCCACAAGGAGGGATTAGCGATGAAAGTTTTTTAGTAAGTTCTCTTTTATGCTAAAATCAATAGTTAAATATCTTCTTTTAGTTCTTGAAAATGAAAGGAAAATAGGTTATAGTTAAGCTAGTAAGAAAGTGATAGATTGAGAAGGTGGAGAAAATAGAAAATGGATTTTGTACAAAGAAATAAAAAAGATTGAATTAAATGGTTGGGAGATTATGGTGATCTAAACTAAAGAATTAAAAGAAAGAAAATCTAAAATTAAAACTTACCTCTTCTGGCAAAATATTTACCTTGAATCTTTGGCGACGATGTTACCTTGAAGTGGAGGCAATCAGCACATAGCTCATAAGAGTTGATTCTCGTCTCTTCCATGTAACATCATCAAGACAATATAAGCATGAAATGATACGGACTGAGACTAAAATCTATCGTCATGAGCTATTGATAGCACTCCGAAAGGCAAGGCTCTTTCGATGCTATAAGACTCACTTGGATAGCAATTGGCACCAAAAGAAGAGAAGTAAAGAAGAAAAAGAAGAATACAAAAAATAAAGAAGAACATAAAAATGTAACTATAAATTCAATGTTGTAACAATAAGAGAAAAGAAGAACAACTTACATTGGTGTCACTCTCAGCACAAGCTTCACTCTCATTCTCCTATGAAACTCTGATCTCCTTTGAATTACATAAATTAAAAGTGAAAATTACATAAAAAGAAAAATAAAAACCTACACTAAAAAGAATGAAAAACTGGCCTAGAATTTACTCTTCATGGTCGCTCACTGTGGTCTCTAAAAAACCCAGTATTTATAGGCAAAACTCAACGGAGAGGAGTGTACGAAGATATGGGGAGCAAACGCTCCCCCAACTTCCTCAACAAAGCCGTGAAAATGCAGCTTTGGCAGTGAAAATGCGGCCCGGGTGTGGCCAGGTGGCCACACCCGGGGGGTACAGCTCCTTGAATTGTTATTTCCCTTTACTGGTTCTGGATTTCCCGTTTTATCTCCTAGATTTGACGAAATGGCCTTTGATCTTTGGCTTTAACTAATTGATTTGCAGAGATTTATTTTAACTGATTTTCAACCGATCTGATTTGCCCTGATCTGCCCTAATTTTCTAATTATGAATTAATTCTAAGTTAAATCAGAATTTTGATTGGCTTTTGTGTTCGTTTCTCTTTCCTTTCCTTTAGCAATGGGCCTGTATATAAATTAGACAATAATTATGATTAAAAATAGAGTTTATTATATAATAAGTATGAGAATGTGACAATAAATATGTAGATTCAGTGACCGATCATTAATCAAATTACAATATAAAATGATATGATGCAATCGATCACTGAAAACAAGACTTGAAGCCGAATTCCCTATGAAAGGCTCTAAACTTCTCCTCGTGATTCCTCTAGATAAGAGTTGAGGTGCTCAATTGCGATCTTATTGAGATGATTATTGATTGTCAATAATGAATGAATGAAAAATAAATGAATAGAGACAATAAAGCAATCGCAAACAGAGAGATTTATTTCGAGGTTCGAGCCACTGCTCTACATCCCCGCCTTCACCACCGTGAAGGATTTCTCAATCCACTATTGGACCTTCCACTAAGGGACCTTACAATAAGAAATTACAATCACTCAGAGTGCACAACTCCCCAACACACTTCTCTAGACCAGAGGCAGCACAAACCCAATAGAACAAGCTCTAGGTGATCAAAAGACCACAAACACTCTCTTTTGAAACTCTCTTACGAATACCTATAGAATAAAATATAAACTTAAAGCTCAAGAATTGTAAGTGAGTAAAATCAAAAGAGACATTTTGAAAACTAAAAAACTTGAAGAAGATTTCTGAAAATAAAAGAACAAAAGTATAACTTGAAAACTTTTTCTCTTGAAACCAAAAACTTGATTTTCAATGGAATTGTTGTTGTGTTTAATCCATCCTAATGACCCTTTATATAGGTTTTAGAAAAACTAATTTAGAATAGTTTTACAAGGTTTAAAGAGGAAAAAATTGACCCTAAAAATCAACTTTCTCGTTACAAATTAAACATGTTTTAAAAACTAGCTTTAAACAATTAGCCGTTACTGCCAATCTAACAGACTGGCGATCGACCGACTGGTCGACCGGACTATTCAAAAAATATGACCATGGCCCTCGGTCGACCATGTCAAACCGAGACTAAACTGGTCACAGTCGGTCGATCGCCCGTTGATTGAGGTGATTGTTACACATATTTGCATTTTATACCACCTTCATACCATGCATATTGTATATTAAATGTGATTTTTAATCCCTATTTTCTCTATTTTTGCAGATCCACACCTTAAAGAGAAGAAGTCATTAATCACTTTAATTAGTGATAATTAAAGGGGTTAAATCAAAAAGAGCCAAGATTTCAAATCAGATTTCACCAAGATCCGCGCGCCAATTGGAGAATCCAGATAGTCCACGTGGCTAACTACCCAACTACCAAATCCCACCAGAAAATCTGGGCTCAACGGCCCAGATTCTGCCGCCAGATTTGGGAGATCCTGAGGATCTGCGGCCGTTTTGAAACGGTTGGGCCTCGGATTTTGCGCCAACGGTTATGGCTCCAGAAGCTTCTCAGAAATGCCTATAAATAGGTGGCCAAGGGTCTGCACGAGAGATAGTGAAGAGAGAGAAGAAAATAGGGAATTGTTGTAATTTTGTTTAGCTTTCTTCTAGTTTTTTTTTAGACTTCATCTCCTTCCTCCTTGAGTTCTAGACAAAGAGAGAGAGAGTTCAATTTGAGAGCTTGTACCAAGGGAGTGACACTCTTGTGTCAAGGATTAATCAATGGAGCTTTCATCATCTCTTTGCAAGACTTGAGTATGCTTTGCTTTCATTTACTTTAATTCCTTGCATTTGATTCTAGTTCTAGTTGAATTGCTTTAGATCTTTGCTTTCTATGAAGAATTGTAGCTTTGTTATTAGTCTAATGGAGGGCTAAGTTCTTGTTTCATGGCTAGCTAAGACTCACCTAGCTACTACTATCTCTTTTGGTGATTGTCTATTTCAATTCTTGCATAATTCTAGTTTCTTGTGAATTCCAAGAAAGTATAGTTGTCTCCTTTGGTAATGGCTTGTTAGAACTCCACATGAATTATGTGTGCCTCTAATAAGAGCCTTGTCAAGAACAAGAGCCTTTGATGGAACATAAGGATGGATCACCAAGGATGTGTTACTTGTATAACAAGATCAACTCATTTACTTCAAGCTAACTTTGTAGTTAAGCTTTGAATGTTCAAAAGAGTTTTGATTCTTCTAAACTTAGCACTAATTGAGTACTAATCCTAGAGTTCCTCAATGAACATCTATTAAGAGAGCCTATGATTCAAGATGAGGCTTCAAGTTAACAACAAAGGAACACTAGTCTTCAAAAGGGAAACAACACTTGAACATGCAAGTTATCTTTAAATTGCCTATGATTCAATATGAGGCAATCTTGCAATCAACATAGAGTTAGTAAGTTAGCAATGAGGTGAAGTTAGGCTAGCCATGCATCTTCTTATCAAAAGTTTTTACAACACTTTCTTTTAGCATTCTTTTCCTTACAACACACTTCATTCTTTTAATTTCTTTTCCCACAATGCACCAATCCACCATCTCTTCTACATTTCTTGCACTTGTGTAATTAACAAAGAAGATTCTTCGTCTTCTTGCTTCACTCACTCATATCGTAACGCTTCTAACGCTAGCTCTCCTTGTGGTTCGACTCGGTATAGCTATATGCTATAGCGAAGATTGGACAAGGTATATCAAATACATATTTGAAGTGAACAAGAACCAAAGGTTAACTCTAAACCTTATCTTTTCTACCTAATTCTTGTGCAAGAACTTCATATACCTTGTTTTTACCAATCAATTTTTGGCGCCGTTGCCGGGGAGAGCAACGGTTTGTAGTTGAAAAGTGAAGAACTAATACGAAGTCTCTTCTCTGTTGCAGGTTACAGGTTGAAGAAACAGAAAAATTTGCATAGCAGTGACATATAAGTGGACCTGGGCCTCTGCTCTCGAAAGCAGAGACCAGGATCCCTCCAAATTGCCGCAATTTCTGGGCTTTTGCCGCAGATTTGCGGCAAAGAGGAGATCACTACTGACAAGTTTTCTGCAGGGCTTGCTTCTCTGCAAAATACAGCTGCTGCTATATTTTAAATCTTGTTTTCTTCACCTGATATCTGCTAATCAACAGTAAAAAATTTGTTGCAAAAGTTAAAAATTGTTTAGACATTTGCATCTCTAGGCACGTGTCTTTCAATTCCTTTACTTTTACTGTTGAAGAGTGCGTGGGACAAGGTACGTAAGCATAGCATATAGACTAGGACTCACTCATTGTTTGATTTAAATTACGCTTTGAGTGAACCTTGTTTGTTGATATCGTACACTTGCACTAATTGATTCTAAGGGCAAATCCCATAAAAAGATAAGGTGGGGATTTTATCACCCCTTCCTTAGCCCACAAACCATTTTCCCCACATACTCACAATCCTAAGCTTCTAAATAAAAATTGCTAGACGTTGGTCCTAGGGACATCCGGACTCACTTAGGAGATTATCCTAAGGGGGAAAAGTGTTGGAAAGTGACTTTTGTAAAATCGATGTCTAGGAAAGGGGTTGAGGGCCGAAAGCCCGAAGGTTGTTGGTTACTTAATTAAGGAACGTCTCTGACGGAAAACCTCCCAACAACTTTACCCTTCCCTGGCCGATTTGCTTATAGTCAAAGTCCACACCAAACCTCCTGTGGACGATCTATCGTTAGGAGTCGTCTAGGTCCAGGAAACCTGGAAAGCTTGGATTGATTTTTTCTTTTTCTTGATTGTTATTTTTCATTTTTCGCCTGTGTGATTGGTGCACGTTGATTGTTGTATGCAAGAGTGGTATAGAGATCCTAATTCTGCTAGGCTTGTGAGAGTTTCTACACTGCCACATACACCACCACTCGACACAATCATGACTACCAACGTGTCGTTGCAAGACAAGTTCTATCCTATTCGCACATCACTGCCATCTTGTATTCTCCTCCCGAACACAAATGGAAGTAATTTTGAGTTGAAGCCCCAGTTCATAAACACACTTCCACGATTCCATGGCCTTGAATCTGAGGATGCATACTTCTTCATCAGAGAGTTTGAAGAAGTATGCCTTATGATGAGGATTTCCCAGCTTACCGATGATGCTGTCAGACTTAGATTCATCCCCTTTGCACTTAAGGATATCGCTAAGAAGTGGCTGTACAATCTTCCTGTCAGCTCAATCTCTTCTTGGGATGATTTCGTTAAGGTCTTTCTTAAAAAGTTCTATCCTATTCATAAGACAGCCATTATGAGGAAGAATATAATGCAATTCAAACAAGAAGCCAATGAACCATTTTGGAAGTATTTTGAGCGCTTCAAAGACCTAGTAGCCCTGTGTCCCCATCACGGTATAGAAAAATGGCGCCAGTGCCAGATTTTATATGATGGGCTTGATTATCAGACTAAGACTCTCCTTGAAACCATGTGTCAAGGAGAATTCTTAAAGAAGGATGAAGATCAGGGTTGGGATCTTTTTGAGGCTTTAGCTGAAAAGACAATCCAGTGGGAGTCATGTCCTGAGAAACCCACACCCACAACTTCCAGAACTGGTTTACATTCTATAGGATCCTCGATAGCTGTAGAAGCTAAGATAACTCAGTTGATGAAGAGGATTGAATTGCTAGAATCCAGGGAAAATTCTGTTGTTAGTCAAGTCAACCCATCATCAGTAGCTAGCCCATCACCTATGGCTAGCCCTGCACCTATAATCCACCCGGGTTGTACTTACTGCCATGATTTGAATCATGTGTTGGAAGAGTGTCCAGTGTATTACTCTCAAAATTTTCAGGAGAATACGAATGCCATGTACACCAGACCCACTTACAATCCTTACTCTAAAACCTATAATCCGGGATGGCGAAACCATCCGAACTTTTCTTGGAGTCAGTCTAGTACTGAGCAGCAGAGACAACCATTTCCACAACAATACCCTGCTCAGTCTCAGTCTCATCCACCGACTTACCACCAAAACCCACCAAATTTCAATTCATATCAGAGTCCACCTAGATTCCAACCATATCAAAATTCTGTGCCATATCAAGCTAATTTTCAACCCCAGTATCAACAACAACAACAGCATCTACCACCCAATCCTTCAGATAAGAAAATTTCTGAATTGGAGAAAATGATTGAAACCTTGTCTAAGACCCAAGCTGTAATGATGAACAATCAGCAGCAGGATATGAATAAATTACAAATCCAAATAGGACAGTTGGCTAATTCCCTAACTGAAAGGCAAAAAGGAATGCTGCCTAGCCAACCTATGCCTAGTCCCAAAGCTCATTTTCCTCTGCATGAAGTTGAAAACTTGGGACCCAGCCAATGCCAAGCCATTCAAATCCTTAGGTCTGGAAAACAAGTAGACAACAAGGTCTCAAATCAGTCTCCAAAACCTGTGTCAAAACCATCACCTTCTGTTCCAGTTCAACCTGTGCAAGATAGTCCTTCATCAAGTTCACAACCATCCACTTCTCAGTCAAAAGGAAAAGGGAAAATTGATGAGCAAACTTATAAGCCTGTTGTCCCATTCCCAAATAGGCTTACAAATCATAAGAATAATGCTCACATGGAGAAGATAAGAGAGATATTTAACCAAGTACAAATCAATGTCCCTCTCTTAGATGCTATTCAACAGGTCCCATCATACGCCAAATTTCTGAAAGAGATGTGTACTAAAAAAGAAAAGCAAATGTCCCTAAGAAAGTCTTCTTGGCTTCCAACCTAAGTGAATTGCTTAATGGTCCAATCCCTGTGAAGTACAAAGATCCAGGGAGCCCAACCATTTCTTGTATCATAGGGCAGACCACTGTAAATAGGGCTTTGCTAGACTTGGGCGCAAGCATCAATCTTCTTCCCTTTTCCGTGTACCAGCAGTTAGGGTTAGGCAACCTTCGTCCAACCCAGATGACTATTCAATTGGCTGACCGCTCTGTTAAGATTCCCAAGGGGGAAATTACGGATGTTTTAATACGGGTGGGGGAATTCATTTACCCCGTTGACTTTGTTGTTCTTGAAACACAACCCGTACATAATCACAGAGTGCAAACACCTGTCATTCTAGGACGTCCTTTCTTAGCCACCGCGAATGCGATCATCAACTGCCGAAATGGATCGATGCGGCTGACGTTCGGAGATATGACGAAGGAGGTGAATGTCTTCCATCTGGGGAAGCAGCCAAGGGATGTGGAGAATGACTCTTTTGATGTTAACTTAATAGAAGGGTTAACCAGCGAACACGTGGAGGAGATGGAATATGAATCTGAAGAGGAATTTGAGTTAGAATCTGATGACCTAACTCTTGATCAAATTGTTGGATCGAATGTTGAAAGGACTACTAATTCCACCCCTATTCTTCCCTTGCACCATGAGCAACCAGTTATAGATCCAGTCCCTTCTGCGGAGCTTAAGGTTCTTCCTGATCATCTCAAGTACAAGTACTTGGATGAAAAAGAATCCTTTCCGGTAATAATTGCATCCAATCTTACAGAACAACAAGAAGAGGACCTTTTGACTGTGTTAAGGGAAAATAAAGAAGCCATTGGTTGGACCATGGCTGATATTAAGGGGATTAGTCCTACTATTGTCCAACATAGGATTCACTTAACGGAAGATGCCAAGCCTAAACGAGACCCACAACGTCGACTTAACCCTATTATGCAAGAAGCTGTTAGAGCTGAGATATTGAAACTATTAGACAATGGGATTATTTATCCCATATCTGATAGTCAATGGGTAAGTCCTGTTCACGCTGTGCCTAAGAAAGCTGGCTTTACTGTTGTGGAGAATGAGAATAAAGAATTAATACAAACACGTCTTCCAACGAAGATTCGAGTTTGTATTGATTACAGGAAACTAAATAGTGCCACATGTAAAGACCACTTCCTACTTCCGTTTATTGATCAGATGCTGGAAAGATTGGCGGGACACGAGTATTATTGTTTCCTGGATGGATATTCAGGATATAATCAGATCCCAATTGCTCCCGAGGACCAAGATAAGACAACCTTCACCTGTCCGTTTGGAACATTTGCATACCGTAGGATGCCCTTCGGCCTTTGCAATGCTCCAGCAACGTTTCAACGTTGCATGTTGAGCCTGTTCTCGGACATGGTGGAGAAATTTTTAGAAATTTTTATGGATGACTTTTCAATCTATGGGGATACATTTGAGCAATGCTTGTACCATCTGAAGCTGGTTTTACAACGATGCACGGAAAAGAATTTGACACTTAATTGGGAAAAGTGTCATTTCATGGTCAAGCACGGAATTGTACTTGGGCACAAGATATCAAGAATAGGAATCGAGGTAGACAAGTCTAAGGTGGAGGTTATTACAAAGCTCACTGAACCACAATGTTTAAAGGACATTAGATCTTTCTTAGGGCACGCTGGTTTCTATAGGAGATTCATTCAAGGGTTTAGCAACATTGCGAGACCTTTGACAAATCTCTTAGGAAAAGATGTATCCTATATCTTTGATGAGGAATGTCGAAAATCATGGAAAGAGCTTAAGAATAGACTTGTCTCTGCGCCGATAATATCTGCACCAGACTGGACCAAACCATTTGAGATTATGTGCGACGCCTCAGATTTTGCTATAGGCGCTGTTTTAGGACAGCGTATTGATAATAGGCAGCACGTAATCTATTATGCTAGCAGAACACTAAACGATGCCCAACTCAATTACACGACTACTGAAAAGGAATTTTTAGCGGTTGTATTTGCGTTGGAGAAATTTCGACAATATCTGCTAGGGTCCAGGACCATAATTTTAACTGATCACTCCGCCCTGAGGTACTTGATGCAAAAGAAGGACGCTAAGGCAAGATTGATTCGATGGATCCTTCTTTTGCAAGAGTTTGACTTGGAGATCAAAGATAAAAAGGGCGTTGAGAACGTGGTTGCGGATCACTTGTCAAGAATCCCGAATGCACCTCATGAGAAAATACCGATTAATGAAGATTTTCCTGACGAGCATATTTTGGAGATACGTGGAGAGCCCTGGTATGCCGATATAGTGAACTACCTTGCTACCAGGCAAATTCCTTCCCATTGGTCAGGACAAGAAAACACCATTTTCTGAGACAAATGCGGTTCTTCTTTTGGGATGAACCGTATTTATTCAAATACTGTCCTGACCAAATCATACGTAGATGCCTTCCAGAGGATGAACATCAGAGTGTTTTGACATTCTGTCACAAGTTAGCTTGCGGTGGACACTTTGGTCCACGGAAAACTGCGGAAAAAGTGCTTCAGAGTGGATTCTATTGGCCCACTCTCTTTAAGGATGCCTATACCTTTTGCAAGCTTTGTGATAGATGTCAAATGACGGGTCGTATTACACAAAGAAACATGATGCCCCTCACACCCATCTTGGAAGTCGAAATTTTCGACCTCTGGGGCATCGATTTTATGGGACCCTTTCCTCTGTCCTACGGTAACCAATACATCTTGGTAGCCGTAGATTATGTTTCTAAATGGGCTGAAACGATTCCTACACGAACAAATGACAACCAAGTTGTCATTAAGTTTTTAAGAGAGAACATCATTTCGCGTTTCGGAGCCCCCCGTGCGATACTGAGCGACAATGGGAGTCATTTCTGCAATATGGCTTTTGAAGCCTTGATGCGAAAATACTCTATTACTCATAAACTATCCACGGCTTATCATCCTCAAACCAATGGGCAAGTTGAGGTAACAAACAGACAGATAAAACTCATTCTGGAGAAAACTGTAGGACAGAATCGTAAGGATTGGTCCATCAAACTGACTGATGCCTTATGGGCATACAGGACCGCTTACAAGACTGTCCTCGGTATGTCCCCATACCGAGTTATATTTGGAAAACCATGTCACTTGCCCGTTGAATTAGAACACCGTGCACTATGGGCTTTAAAGCAGCTGAATCTAGATTTGGATAAAGCCGGTGTTCTAAGGAAGCTGCAGCTATCCGAGCTTGAAGAGTTACGAAACGAGGTATACGATAACGCTCGGATCACGAAGCACAGAACCAAGCTTTTTCACGACAAATCCATTCACAGGAAGATTTTTGTTGTCGGACAAAAGGTTCTGTTGTATAATTCTCGACTCCACCTTTTCCCTGGTAAACTGCGAACCAGGTGGTCAGGGCCTTTCATTGTTCAGAATTTTTTTCCCACGGAGCAATCGAGATTCTTGACCCAACTAATGGCAACACATTCACTGTGAACGGTCAACGTCTCAAGCCATTTTTTACCACGGATTCCTTGTCACACGACATTCACGAATTGGGTCTTTACGACCCAGTTTATTTGTGACATTTTCATTTGTATAGTTTCCCATGCATTCTCCTGAATATCATTTTAGGGACCACACTTGTAAATATTTTTCTTTTACACTTTTTGTAAATAAAAAAAATAAAAACAAATAAAAATAAAAATTTTTGGGATTGTTGAGCATGAAAAGAATTTCACATCCCTAGGATTCTCTTTCTTCCCTAGGATTCCATTCATATTCAAAATCCTTTGACCTAGGGTTGTAATTATAACTTTGACCTAGGGATAAATTTGGACATCCCTTTTTACCTACCCCTATAAATATCCTCTTTATCAACTCTTCTCCCTCAACAGCCAATATTTTTTCAGATCTGAGAACCCTCTTCCAGAGCCGACTTCTGTCTATTTTCCCCTTCACCTGAATCCCCAGATCCGCCGCCAAAAGCCCTTTCCAGCCGCCGATCTGAAACTATTCAGCCTTCTCTGGTGCTCAGAAAACTTCTGTGCGGCTGATTTTCTCTGCTGGTGGTAGATCCCGAGTGATTTCTTTCAATCTACATCTTGGGTGCCTTCTGCACTACTGTTTTGGATTTCCCCCCACGATTTCCAGGGGTGGTTTGCATTTTCCTTTCTCAAATCATTTGCTTTACTTTCTTTAGCAATTATGGCCCCAAATTTATATGTGGAGAGGGATTTTTCTGCACTCTTTAATGAAAGTGGGGGGTATGGGCATATTTTTGTGGATCGAATCCGCGCTTGGAATTGGTATACTTTGGTGTTTGATCACAATGAGCATGAAGCATTTTATTGCCCCGATCTTGTCAACACTTTTTACAATTCAATAGATTATGCATCTGTGAATCATGACCCATACCAATTTGTATCTCACATGCCATTTGGTGACATTTTGGTCACACTTCCACTTCTTGCACAGATCACTCATGCCCCCATTTATCCCCATCCTAGCGACCCCTTGCCATTAATCGATTACTTATCCATCATGGGTGTACGCTGCACAGTCCAGGATCGTGGGCTCAAAGCTCAATCTACATTCAGAAATATTCATTGCGTTGGACGTTGGATCCAACGAAACATTCTAGGGACAGAACACACCTCTTCCTTCAATAGACCTGTGTTACAGATTATTCATGACTTGATGACACAGAACCACACGGTCTGTTTGAATCGGACTATCTTCCGTTCAATTATTGAAAATTCCTCTCGCACTCGGGGTGCAAAGTATTCTCATCCTATATTAATTACACGTCTGTGTCAACATTTTATGCCAGACGCTGTTTTTTCTACATTTGACCGAGTGACGATTACGCTAGAGAGACCCACAAGCTCATACAATAGTTGCTTGCAGGCGCTCTGGACACCCAGTGCCTTGCCTGAGACTGTACCTGTGGAGCCCTCTTCGGAGGAAAGTTTAGAGAGCATAGATGAGCCCCAATTCTGGAGACAGGAACCCCCAACGGAACCAAAGCCTTCATGTCTACTATCTGGAAAGGCATGAAGAGGATATTTCGGGGACAAGTCAGGCTTAGGAAGAAGGTAGAGGAGCAATCCTCTCGTTTAGATGGGATGGAGGCGATGTTGAGGAGAACACAGTCGGCTGGACCTAGCACCACCGCGGGTCCAAACGACAGAGGGAGTAGTTTTGTCCTTTACCTATTTCATGCATCATTTCATATCGCATACATTGAGGACAATGCATGAGATAGGTATGGGGGGGTAGATGCTGACATAGGATTTTTCATTTTATTTTTAGGATTTTTTATTTTTAGGATTTTTTATTTTCTTTTTAGGATTTTTTATTCTCTTTTTAGGTTTTTACTTTTCTTTGTAGATTTTCTATTTTTTGTTAGATTTTATTTTCTATTAGAAAATATATATAAAAAAAAACTTTTTGAAATAAGAGACAAAGTTTAGATCTATTTTTAAGAAAATTAAGATGTATCTTAGAAATTAAGAAAGCCTTAATTATGACATCTTAAACCTAGTTGAAATAATAGATCTTGTTTGAAATTATAGGATAAGTAAGTAAAATTGGGGAGATATTTTTATCTTGAATTAAGCCTTAGATAGTAAGCACTTCACACTTACACAATTTTTGGGATGGAAACAAAGACCTAAAATGCCATAAAATAAAAAAAAAAGAATAAAACATCACCTATTAAGCTGGAGAATTATGCCTCAAGAAGCATGGTTACTCACGCCTAACGGTGATCTCACTTATTAAGCTGGATAAATGTGCCTCAAGAAGCATGATTATTCACGCCTAACGGTGATAAAATAAATAATCCCCTTTAGTTTTGTGGCCTTTTTCACTCGAGTCCTTTAACCCGAGGGATGTTTTCTCATCTGGTGCCCTAGAACCATCTGGTTTGGGAGTCATCGGTTATAGGCTCGCTACATGGGTGAACTAGAAAGCCTAAGAAAACTAAGGGAAGAAAAAAAAAAGAGAATAAATAAATGGCTTTATGGTTAGAGTTGAAATCCCAGAAATTTTCACTGAACACGGTGTGCATACTATCTAGGTTTTATGAAAGATAAAATATTCAATCCAATTTTGAATTCTTACCTTAATTAAGAACAAGATCTTGCATGGAGACTAAGTTTAAGGAAGAATGATTATAGGTGGACTTATGACCTTAGATCACTTATATTTTTGCAAAAATAGTTCGAAAAAATGTCTCTCTTTCAAAATGCATTTTCAAAACACTAACATTTGTTTTCTTTTTTTATGGATTTTGTGGGTGCAATCCGCTAAAAACCCTCAGGAGACAACACTCCTCCTCTAGGGTAACTTAGAGGTTTAACGGCTTGTTGCACATGCTCAGTGCAATCGTGTCACCTACGAAAGTGGTGTAATAAATTAGTTAGGATTTTATTTTTCTTTCTTTTTCTTTCATTTATTTTGCTCGAGGACGAGCAAAAGCTAGGTATGGGGGTGTGATTGTTACACATATTTGCATTTTATACCACCTTCATACCATGCATATTGTATATTAAATGTGAGTTTTAATCCCTATTTTCTCTATTTTTGCAGATCCACACCTTAAAGAGAAGAAGTCATTAATCACTTTAATTAGTGATAATTAAAGGGGTTAAATCAAAAAGAGCCAAGATTTCAAATCAGATTTCACCAAGATCCGCGCGCCAATTGGAGAATCCAGATAGTCCACGTGGCTAACTACCCAACTACCAAATCCCACTAGAAAATCTGGGCTCAACGGCCCAGATTCTGCCGCCAGATCTGGGAGATCCTGAGGATCTGCGGCCGTTTTGAAACGGTTGGGCCTCGGATTTTGCGCCAACGGTTATGGCTCCAGAAGCTTCTCAGAAATGCCTATAAATAGGTGGCCAAGGGTCTGCACGAGAGATAGTGAAGAGAGAGAAGAAAATAGGGAATTGTTGTAATTTTGTTTAGCTTTCTTCTAGTTTTTTTTAGACTTCATCTCCTTCCTCCTTGAGTTCTAGACAAAGAGAGAGAGAGTTCAATTTGAGAGCTTGTACCAAGGGAGTGACACTCTTGTGTCAAGGATTAATCAATGGAGCTTTCATCATCTCTTTGCAAGACTTGAGTATGCTTTGCTTTCATTTACTTTAATTCCTTGCATTTGATTCTAGTTCTAGTTGAATTGCTTTAGATCTTTGCTTTCTATGAAGAATTGTAGCTTTGTTATTAGTCTAATGGAGGGCTAAGTTCTTGTTTCATGGCTAGCTAAGACTCACCTAGCTACTACTATCTCTTTTGGTGATTGTCTATTTCAATTCTTGCATAATTCTAGTTTCTTGTGAATTCCAAGAAAGTATAGTTGTCTCCTTTGGTAATGGCTTGTTAGAACTCCACATGAATTATGTGTGCCTCTAATAAGAGCCTTGTCAAGAACAAGAGCCTTTGATGGAACATAAGGATGGATCACCAAGGATGTGTTACTTGTATAACAAGATCAACTCATTTACTTCAAGCTAACTTTGTAGTTAAGCTTTGAATGTTCAAAAGAGTTTTGATTCTTCTAAACTTAGCACTAATTGAGTACTAATCCTAGAGTTCCTCAATGAACATCTATTAAGAGAGCCTATGATTCAAGATGAGGCTTCAAGTTAACAACAAAGGAACACTAGTCTTCAAAAGGGAAACAACACTTGAACATGCAAGTTATCTTTAAATTGCCTATGATTCAATATGAGGCAATCTTGCAATCAACATAGAGTTAGTAAGTTAGCAATGAGGTGAAGTTAGGCTAGCCATGCATCTTCTTATCAAAAGTTTTTACAACACTTTCTTTTAGCATTCTTTTCCTTACAACACACTTCATTCTTTTAATTTCTTTTCCCACAATGCACCAATCCACCATCTCTTCTACATTTCTTGCACTTGTGTAATTAACAAAGAAGATTCTTCGTCTTTTGCTTCACTCACTCATATCGTAACGCTTCTAACGCTAGCTCTCCTTGTGGTTCGACTCGGTATAGCTATATGCTATAGCGAAGATTGGACAAGGTATATCAAATACATATTTGAAGTGAACAAGAACCAAAGGTTAACTCTAAACCTTATCTTTTCAATGGAATTGTTGTTGTGTTTAATCCATCCTAATGACCCTTTATATAGGTTTTAGGAAAACTAATTTAGAATAGTTTTACAAGGTTTAAAGAGGAAAAAATTGACCCTAAAAATCAACTTTCTCGTTACAAATTAAACATGTTTTAAAAACTAGCTTTAAACAATTAGCCGTTACTGCCAATCTAACAGACTGGCGATCGACCGACTGGTCGACCGGACTATTCAAAAAATATGACCATTGGCCCTCGGTCGACCATGTCAAACGAGACTAAACTGGTCACAGTCGGTCGATCGCCCGTTGATTGAGGCACAACCTGCACACAAAATAAAGAATTTCAGATTTAGAATGAAGATGTGCAAGTGCTCAATTCTTACCGTGATAGCAAGTGGCTATGCGGGTCGTGATCCACAAGGAGGGTTTTGCGATAGAAGCGTTCACGGTTTTATGTTGAAATCTTTATGAAAATAAAACAAAAGTTCTTCTTTGTTTTTAAGAAATAAAAATGAAAAAAGAAAGTTATGTTAAAGTTAAAAAGAAAACGGTAGAATGAGAAGGTGGAAAAGAATGGAGAATGACTATTTACAAATTAGTGGAAAAAGAAAGCGACTATGTACAAATGAAGTGGAAAGGAATGATTTGGAAGAAGTGGTGAAAGAAATCGTGTTGGTGATAAAAGAAAAGAAAGAAGGTTAAGAATTACTTACCTAGATTGATCGATGACTTACCTGAAAACCTTTGCATGTTCTACCTTTGTTTAGGAGGCGTTCAACGCATAGATCATAAGCCCGAGCTTAGTCCCCGTTCGCATTATATCATCAAGTCTCGCATAAGCATGAAGTGATACGTCTTGAGGAGGAGAACGTCTTCATGAACTATCCTTGGCACTCACATAACATCGTTATACTTGTGCTTTGGAATTCACTTGTAAACTCAACAAAAACAAACGAGGTAAAGTAGAAGAGGAAGACGAAAACAAAAGAAAATGAAAGTAAAGAAGAAAATAAAAATGTTACCTTTTATTGCTTGAAACGATGGAAGAAAGGAGGAGGGTACATCGGTGTCACTCTCAACATATGTCTCTCTCTCTTACTTACACGAATCATCATCTAACCTAAGCTTACATACAATTTACATAAAAAGAAAAGAAAAACCTAAACTAAGAAATGGAAAACTTGGCTAAATCCTATCTCTGCATGGTCGTCCCTTTTTCAGTGCACAAATTGGCTTTTTATAGGCAAAACCCTAACCAAAAGGATCCCGGGGAGATCGGGGGAGCAAACGCTCCCCCTAACTGCCCAACCAAGCCGCGGAAACGCGGCATGGGCCACGTTTCCGCGGCCAGGTGGCCACACCCTGTTGGTGGGTTGCCCTGGTTTCGCCCTCTAACTTTATCTGGAGTTGGTTTTTCAGTTTGAGTCCCGGATTCTGACGAAATGGCCTTGGATTCTTGGCTTTAACCGATCGATTCTGAGAGGATTCTTCTCAACCGATTTTTAACCTCTTGATTTTGCCCTGATTTACTGAGTGCGAATTAATTCTGATTTAATTCAAAATTTTGGTGGGCTTTGGGCTCATTTCTCTTCATCTCCTTAAAGATTGGGCCTGCAAATAAATTAAACAATTAATTAGGACAATGTAGGCTTTTATTCTATAATAAGTATGGAAATATGATACTAAATATGCAACATTAGTGACCAATCATACCCCCATACCTATCTTTTGCTCGTCCTCGAGCAAAACAACTAAACTATACTAAGGATTATTAGACCACTTTCGCAGGTCGCGCGATTGCACTAGCATGTGCAACAAGCCGTTAAACCTCTAGGTTTCCCCTAGAGGACGAGTTTTGTCTCGTGAGGGTTTTCAGCAAATTGCACTCACAAAATCCATAAAGAAAGGGAAATAAAGAGTTAGTATTTTCAAAAGCATTTTGAAAGGAAAAATATTTGAAATATAATTGTAAGATCTAAGCAATCTATAAGTTATAGGAAAACTGAATTTTTCGTTCCTAAACTTAGTCTCTATTCAAAAATTTGTTATTAATCAAGTTAAGGAGTCAAATTGTACTTCTCATCTAGTCTATTACTTTACCCTAAGTCATATGCACTTGTGACTGTGAAAATTTTGACTAAGGGTTCATTAACTCTAACTCTTATGCCTTATTTATTTATATATATATATATTTTTTTTTGTGGTATTATTTCTTAGTTTAGGCTTTCTAATCTGCCCATGTAACGAGCCTTTAATTGATGACTCCCAAACCAAACGGTCTTAGGGCACCGGGTGAGAAGACACCCCTAGGACTTAAGGACTCGAGCAAACAAGGCCACAAAACTAAGGATTTTATTATATGAACCTCTTTTAGGCGTGAATACTTATGCTTTATTAGGCATAAATACACAGCTTAATCAGAGGATTTTTATATATATTTTTCTTTTCAAACTTATCTAATCATCTTTCGCATAAATACTAAAGCTTGCTTAGGCCAAAGCACCTAGCTAATCAATAATTAGATTTGTTATCTTTTTTTTTTTATAAGGCATAAGAATCTTCGTTTTGAACCCTAAGTGTGTAAGTGTATAAAGTGTGCATATTTCATCAAGGTAAAGATCAAGACTAAATTATTTTGACAAATTATCTTCCTAACCCTAAAAATCAAACAAATAATCTTATTTTGACCAAGTATAAGAAATCCTAATTTGGATCTTCCTATTCCTTAAAATTAACTTAATTTCTTACAAAAAATATGTCAAAATATTGTTTCCATTTTCAAAAAGTTTTTAAAAGTAAACAAAAATGTTAATTTTTTTTTAAACAAAAAGAAAAGTTATGTTAGACCCTCCCCCACACCTATCTCATGCATTGTCCTCAATGTATGAATTAATGCATAGATGCATGAAAAAGAAGAAAGGGAAGGAAAATGTTACCTTAAGGTGGTGGTTCCGGTGGTGGTCTGATTGGTCCACGAAATGCAGCCCAATCACCTTTTCTTGGGGTTCGAAGGAACCCACCAGCAATTTCACTAATATAACCCATTAAAATGATGAATCCATAAAGGATTTTTATGAAAAATTTAACCCCATCTAATTTCCAAATTCCATAACTAATTTCGGAGTCAAATTTGTCAACCACCTCGTCCCAGAATGGAGTATGAAAAGATAGAATGATTGACTTGGACTCAGGAAGTACAGGAACTAATACTGACTCAGGAAAGTGACTTAAGTCAAGTAAAGGTTCAGGAGTCGAGATTGGTTCAAGAAGCGGGTCCAAGTCAAGAAGTTGAAACTCAAGTCCACATGTATTTTCTAACAATGGGATGTGACTTAATATTGGTGATTCAAGTTCAAGAATGATAGGTGGGGGAATCAAAACTGACTCTAAAATATTACTCAAGTTTGGTAACAAAATAGGAGTCAATATTGATTCAGAAAGATGAACTGGATCACAGATCTGAGAATCTAAATCACATATCTCATTGAGTTCAATATCATAAAAATGAGAACTTGCCAATTTGTCAATAGGATATTCAAAAGTGTATAATTGGTCAAGTTCAATATGATCCTCAAAGATGGGTGATTCAATTTCATTATGAATTGGTACAGGATCCAATGTTGACTCCGGGAAAAGATTGAAGTCAGGTGAAGATACTGGAATCATTATTGAATCAGGAAGAAGAATTGAATCACTAAGTTGGGGTTCAAGATCATATTCTTCTCAAGTTCTATTTCAGGAAAGGAATAACTTGCCAAACTGTCAATATCTTTTTCAAAATTTGGAGTTTGGGCAAGTTCAAATGGTTGTTCTGAAATAGAATCTTGATTTCCAAAACAACATGACTCTTCGGCTCTAACAGAATGGTAAGTGACATCAGAACGGTGGGAACGTAGAGATTCGACCATCATATCTATGTCACGATTACGAGCGTTTTGAGCCTGAGTCATGGCTTCAAGCATCTTTTCATAGTTGATGGATTCATTGTTTTGATGAAAAGATGAAGTGTTGTCTTGGAAGTGGTAGTGAAATTGTGAGTCCATCAGATTTTGTGATTGTTGTTTGGACTCACGCATACTCCTTTACAAAATTGATGGTTTTCTATTTTGGACCGGTGGAACTGAGTATGAATCTTGAAAATATTGTGGACTAGGTGGAGAAGGAGGACAAGTTGATTGAAAATTATGCTCAGGGGAGGTGAATCCCCACTGACTCGGTGAAGAGTTGAAATCATTATGAAAATTATAGTTATTAGATTGGGGGTATTGGTTATATTGATTCGGATAAGACCAATCCGGCACACTAGGTTGGTTAAAGTTATGATATGCCGGGTTGGTAATATCCGAAAATGAAGTCGGTGTGTAATATGGATTATTATTGAAGTTGGAAAATTATTATAAGCCATATCACACAATGGAATACAAACAAAAAGAAAGAAAAAACAAGCAAAGAAGCAAACAAATAAAATGAAAAATTTCTAACTAGGTTAGGGTAGACCTATGACCCAGACGACTCCTAACTGATTAGACTGTCCACGGGAGGTTTAATACAGACTTTGACCACAAGCTAATCAGCCAGGTCAGGGCAAGGTTGGTGGGAGGTTTTCCGTGAAAGACGTTCCTTAATTAAATAACCACCAACCTTCGGGCTCTCGGCCCTTAATCCCTTTCCTAGACACTGATTTGGCAGGAGTCAAATTCTAACACTTTTCCCCCTTAGGATACTCTCCTAATTGAGTCCGAGATGTCCCTAGGGCCAACATCTACTCTTTTTTAGTTAGGCTTGGGTTAGTGAGTGCTTGGAATCTGATTTTTGGGCTAAGGAAGGGTGATTAAATCCCCACCTTATCTTGTTATGGGTTAGTGCCCTTAAGATAAGTTTGTGCAAGTGTACAAGATATGTAAATAAGATTCACTCAAAGCAATGAAAATCAACCAAGAGATGAGTCCTATTCTACATGCAATGCGAACGTACCTTGCTCCAGCACTCTTCAACAGTAAAAATAAATGAATTGAAAAGACACGTGCGTAAAATGCAAACGTCTAATCAATTTTTTATCTTTTCAACAAATATTTTACTGTTGATTATTAGCAGGCTTATGTGATGGCATATAAGAAAACTATAATTTGCAAAGCAAGCAGCCCTGCAAAAAGAACGTTAGTAGTCCACTTCTTTTTGCCGCGGATCCGCGGCTTTGGCCGCGAAAACGCGGCAAAGCAGAGGGCACTTGGTCTCTGCTTTCTAGAGCAGAGGCCCAAGGCCACTTATATGTTACTACAACTTTAATTTCTTGTTTTTCTTACCCTTAACCTGCAACAGAGAAGAAAATTCGTTTACTTCTAAAAAATTTCAAAAAAAATCAGATTTCAATAAAAACGTTACCATCCCCGGCAACGGCGCCAAAATTTGATTGAGGCACAACCTGCACACAAAATAAAGAATTTCAGATTTAGAATGAAGATGTGCAAGTGCTCAATTCTTACCGCGATAGCATGTGGCTATGCAGGTCGTGATCCATAAGGAGGGTTTTGCGATAGAAGCGTTCACAGTTTTATGTTGAAATCTTTATGAAAATAAAACGAAAGTTCTTCTTTGTTTTTAAGAAATAAAAATGAAAAAAGAAAGTTATGTTAAAGTTAAAAAGAAAACGATAGAATGAGAAGGTGGAAAAGAATGGAGAATGACTATTTACGAATGAGTGGAAAAGGAAAGCGACTATGTACAAATGAAGTGGAAAGGAATGATTTGAAGAAGTGGTGAAAGAAATCGTGTTGGTGATAAAAGAAAGAAAGAAGGTTAAGAATTACTTACCTGGATTGATTGATGACTTACCTGAAAACCTTTGCATGTTCTACCTTTGTTTAGGAGGCGTTCAACGCATAGATCATAAGCCTGAGCTCAGTCCCCGTTCGCGTTATATCATCAAGTCTCTCACAAGCATGAAGTGATACGTCTTGAGGAGGAGAACGTCTTTATGAACTATCGTTGGCACTCACATAACATCGTTATACTTGTGCTTTGGAATTCACTTGTAAACTCAACAAAAACAAACGAGGTAAAGTAGAAGAGGAAGACGAAAACAAAGAAAATGAAAGTAAAGAAGAACATAAAAATGTTACCTTTTATTGCTTGAAACGATGGAAGAAAGGAGGAGGGTACATCGGTGTCACTCTTAACATATACCTCTCTCTCTTACTTACATGAATCATCATCTAACCTAAGCTTACATACAATTTACATAAAAAGAAAAGAAAAACCTAAACTAAGAAATGGAAAACTTGGCTAAATCCTATCTCTGCATGGTCGTCCCTTTTTCAGTGCACAAATTGGCTTTTTATAGGCAAAACCCTAACCAAAAGGATCCCGGGGAGATCGGGGGAGCAAACGCTCCCCCTAACTCCCCAACCAAGCTACGAAAACGCGGCTTGGGCCGCGTTTTCGCGGCCAGGGTATGGCCAGGTGGCCACACCCTGTTGGTGTGTTGCCCTGGTTTCGCCCTCTGACTTTATCTGGAGTTGGTTTTTCAGTTTGAGTCCCAGATTCTGACGAAATGGCCTTGGATTCTTGGCTTTAACCGATCGATTCTGAGAGGATTCTTCTCAACCGGTTTTCAACCTCTTGATTTTGCCCTGATTTACTGAGTGCGAATTAATTCTGATTTAATTCAGAATTTTGGTGGGCTTTGGGCTCATTTCTCTTCATCTCCTTAAAGATTGGGCCTGCAAATAAATTAAAAAATTAATTAGGACAATGCAGGCTTTTATTCTATAATAAGTATGGAAATATGATACTAAATATGCAACATTAGTGACCAATCACCCGTCGAGCGCAACGAGGGGCCGATCGACTGCCCGGTCGACCGGGGACGTGCACAACGTGCATACCCCAATTGCCAGAAGTTTGGTCGACCGTGCGGTCGACCATTCTGGCCTGTAATAGGCACAGTCGACCGCCCAGTCGACCAACCTAGGCCAAAAACAGGGTCTAAGACATTTTTGAAGATACATAAAATTTTCAAATATTTTTGTTTGGATTTTGAGAGAGAAAAAATATACTTATCCATGAGATACAAATTGTAAACATTGATAGAAATATTTAGAAAAATATAGAACAAGTATCAAAATCAAACAAGTTAAAAATCATACTTTTGAAAATGTGCATTTTTTTTGTGTGTGTGTATCTTTGAGCCTCAAATCTATATTTTATCCTTTAACAAACTAGTTCCTTACAAGGTTCTAATCGGTTACATGAATCTTCAAGTAGGCTTCTCTGGTAGTGATGTTGCACAATAGTTGAAGCTTTGAGCTAAGATCCCATACTTGAATACCCTTGAGCCATTGATCGGGGGGAAACCTCGCACAAAAAGTAATTGTTTTGAAATTGATATTTAAAGTGTGTGTGCTTTGGCTTCCTCGATACTTTCGTTATAGCATAGAGGCTAAAACGAGTCGAATTCATAAGAATTGGAGGCGATAGAAGTTTACACAGTATGCTCATGTGTGTGTTAAAAGTTCTTTAGTATTTTAAAGAATTGAAAGAAAGAAAAACAAAGAATGGAAAGAGAAGTACAATGAAACACAAAGAAGTGGGAAACATAGAAGAAATAGTTTTTATGATTTTTATTTGTATATCTAAAACAAAGTGAAAAGAAAAGAAAACTCATGGCTACTAACTACTAATGACTCCACCAACATGCTAACCTCTTAGTGATAGTTGCCTCACATGTATCATTGGCCATCACTAGTCTTGGTTCAAGAGTGTTTCAAAGCATGACCCATATGTAACTCATCACATCCCAACTCAATAAACAAGTGCAAGCTACACTTAAACCATCAAAACTAAACAAGAGTAAGCATGGAGTAAATTAATGTTAGCTTGTTAGAGAGTTAGGAAGTTAGAGTGTTAGATCCATCATCATGAGCCATCAATGGCTCTTGCAAGAGCAAGGCCAAGTAGAGGCTATTAGATTCATGTGGATTATCAAGTAAGAAGATAGACTAGTTAGTGGTTAGTAGTTGTTGCCATGAGAGAAAAGATTAGTTAAACATTAAAAAGAGTTAGATAGAAAACAAAGAGAGGTAAAGAGAGAACCTTGCATTACTTGTCACCTTCTATTACAAGCACTCTTGCTTTCCAATTATGTATCACTCTCTCTCCTTTTACAAGATCTAAAAGAAATAAAAAATACAAAGGAAGAAGAAGAACTAACCTAAACTAAACTATCCTAAACTACAACATGGAAGAAACTACACTACTCTCTGTATTTTTCAACTGAAAAACCCCAAGGGGGTATATATAAGCACCAGGGGAAAGGGGGGCCAAGGGGCATACTCTGGTGCAAAGTACGGGCGCGGTCACACCCGTACAACCGCGGAACCTCTTCTATAGCCCGCGCGTGGCGCTTTCTGCTGCGCGCTATCCCGTCTATCCCTGTCGGTTGCAGGTCCCAATTTTGGATTTTGGGTCCTTGATTTTGACAGAGTCACCCTCCTAGGTCAATGGCTATCTTTATAGGCCTTTAATCACCTATTAAATGGTAATTTAGGGTCTTCTTCTTCATTGCACACCATGGACCTAAACACATACAAGAGAGATACAATTAGCAGAATTTAATATTAAATAAATGTGAAGATGTGGTATGAAATATGTAGCTCTAGAGACTAATCACACCCCCACACTTATCTTTTGCTCGTCCCGAGAAAAACAAAAAATTAAGAAAATTATTACACCACTTTCGCAAGTGACACGATTGCACTGAGCATGTGCAACAAGCCGTTAAACCTACAAGTTTCCCCTAAAGGAGGAGTTTTTTCTCCTGAGGATTTTTAGCGGATTACACCCACAAAATCCATAAAGAAAGAAATCAAATAGTATTTGAAAATGCATTTTGAAATAGAGAAAAGTGTTAAAATATTTTTTTGAAAATTTAAGTGATCCAAGGTCATAAGTTAACCAGAAATTATTTTTCCTTAAACAAAGTCGAAATGCAAATTTTGTTATAAATTAAATGTAAGAATTTAAAATTGAATCGATTCTTTGATCTTTCATAAAACTCTTGGAAAAATATGTACTTTGTGAACTGTGAAAATTTTTGGGATATCGACTCTAACTTTCATGCCATTTATTTGTGCATATTTATATATTTTTTTCTTTTTTTCTTAGTTTTCTTAGGCTTTCTTATTTACCTTCGTAGTGAGCCTTTAGCCGGTGACTCCCAAACTAGAGAGTTTTAGGGCACCGAAGAGAAAATATCCCTCAGACTTAAGGACTCGAGTAAACAAGGCTACAAAACTAAAGGAGATTATTTTGTTTTTATCCACCATTTTAGGTTGAATAATCATGCTTCCTGAGGTATAATTATCTAGCTATAATAAGTGGTTTTTATTATTTTTATATATTTTTATGGCCTTTTCAGTCTTTGTTTCAATCCCAAAAAATTGTATAAGTGGGAAATGCATATATATAAGGCCAAAAATTCAAGATCAAATTATCTTTTCAATCTTACTTTCTTATCTTAAAATTTAAACAAGATCTATTATTTTGACTTCGTTTAAAAATTCATAATTTTAGGTCTTCTTAATTCCTAAGATAATCTTAATTTTCTTAAAAATAAATCAAAACTATTTCTCTTAATTCAAAAAGTTTTGTAAAAATAAAAGAAAAGAGTTTTTATACAAATTTTTTTTTAAGTTAAAAAGAAGTGTAAAAGAAAGAAAATGTAAAACTAACTATGTTAGTAAACCCTCCCCCACACTTATCTCATGCATTGTCCTTAATGCATCGTAAATGTGTATATACATGAAACAAATGGAGAGGGAAGGAAAATTACCTCATGGTGGTGGTTCCGGTGGCGGTCTGACTGGGCCAAGCGTTGCTACCCAACAAAGATATTGTGGATCTTGCAGAAACTCACCAGTGACCTCTCTAATATGACCCAGTAAACTGTTAGAGAACTGTATGATTTTATTGAGAAAATTACCCCCATCCAATTTTCAATTTTCAAAAATAATTACTAAGCATTTTTGCCAACATCCTTTCCAACAATGAAGTGTGATTTGGAAAGATAATTGATTTGGACTCAAATGAAATAGGAATAAAAATCGATATCGACTCAGGAATTTGACTCAGATCAAGTCGAGATTCATAAGGAGTCGAAATTGGTTCAAAAATAGGGTCCAAACCAAAGAATTGATGTTCACACACTTTCCCCATCAATGAAGTGTGATCATAAGATATTGGTGATTCAATTTCACGGTGTATTGGTACAGGATTCAGTGTTGACTCCAGAATAGAGAAAAATCTGGTAAAGATACCAGAGTCATTATTGAATCAAAAAGTGAAATAAAATTACCAACTTGAGGTTCAGGATCACTTTCAAGCTCAAGTTCAATTTGGAAAAAGGATAACTTGTTAAAGTGTCAAGGTGGTTCTCAAAATTTTTGGCAAGTTCAAATTGATGTAATGATATTGAATCTTGATTTTCGTCCACGGAAGGAATATGAATGGGTGAAATGATCGATTCAAGTTTAGAATTTATGGGAACAAAACTGGCTCAAGAACGTTACTTAGTTCAGGTAAAAATACAGGAGTCGATATTGATTCAAGGATTGGACTCGAATCGCTAAATTGAAGCTTAGGTTCACATTCATCTTCAAGTTCAATTTCAAAAAATGGATAACTTACCAAACTATAAAGAGGTTGATGTTGGTCAAGTTCAGGTTGGTATGATGAAATTGAAGCTGGATTTCTAAAATGACATAATTCTTGGGTCCAATCAGTAGAGTTAGGGATATAAGGATCGGTCAAAGGTTGACAAGAAAGACTTTCCTCACTCTCATTGATCAATTCGCTCATTTGTGAGTCTAACCTACTGATAGGTCGTGTAACAGAATTTTGAGTCTGAGTCATGTCTTCTATACTTTTTGCAGTTAGTTCTTCTTGAAAAGGTAAGTATGAAAGTTGATTTTCAAAATTGTGGTGAAATTGTGAGTCCATCAGATTTTGTGATTGCTACTCGAACTTACGCAAGGGTTCCATACTCAAGTCCAATATTGATAGCTGTTCATTTGGAATTGGTGAGACTGGAAAAGATGAGTAGGACTCTTGAAAATTTGGTTGAGATGATGAGTCCAACATATTTTAAAATCATTGCACTTTTTCACAAAAGACGTCCAAACGCTTTTCTAGCTCAGATTTTTCTTCAATTAGATGTTCTAGAAAAGAAGTATATGGAGTTTGATTTGAGAATGATTGTTAATTGAGCAAATTTTGAATTTGTTATTGAGACTCAAGCATGGCTTTGATTAGTCACATATATTGAATTTACATTATCACCTTACCATACTTTTTAGCTAATAAATCCTATTATTAAGTCTTCTTTTTTTTTATTAAATGTAGGCCCAAGTGCTAAAAGAAAGAAAAGAGAAACAAGCCCAAAAGCCCACCAAATTCTGATGTAATTCAGAATAAATTTGAAATGAAGGAATCAGGGCAAAATCTTGGCATATCAAGAGGTTGAGAAGAATCCTCCCTGAATCAAGCGGTTGAAGCCACATAATCAAAGGCTGTTTCGTCAACTTTTGGAGCAGAATAAGAAAACCAGAAGAAGATACGAGATATTCACCAAAACAGGAGATCCATCCAACTGGGTGTGGCCATCTGGCCACACCAGGCCCCAGAAACACGATCCAAGCTGCGTTTCTGCGGCCTTGTTACTTCTGTTAGGGGAGCGTTTGCTCCCCCAATCTTCCCGGATCCTCCCCATCTGGTTTTTTCCCTATAAATGCCAGTTTCAACAGAGAAAAATGGAGTTAAGACTAGGATTAGAATTTGTGTTTATTTTCTAAGGATTTAGGTTCTTTGTTAGCTAGCACAAAAGTTGTATTCTTGTTTTTTAATTTGTAGTCCAGTATCAATACTTGTGAGAGAGAGGAATTGAGTGCTTGTACTTGAAGATTGAAGTGACATCAATACAAGAACCGAGCCGCTTTTTCTTCCACTCGTATTACGGTATGGCTTGCATTAGTTATTTTCTTTCTTCTTTGTTTTCCATGAGTAACTAAAATGGTTTTCTGGGCTCTCTAGTTCTTCTTCTCTTCTGGTTTTAAAGAAAAAGACTCAATGAATCATTTGCATGCCTTACTTAAAGCCTTTCTTTTTTAAAAATGTTCTTGAAGGCACATGAGGATGGGTTTGGATTGTTAAACTCTCACTTCTTTCATGAACGTTTCTTGAACTGTTTTTACTTCATTCTTGCTTCTTTGCGCTTGATGATTTAATATTCGATTCTAAATGATTTTTTTAAAGAAAAGAGTGAACTCTTACAACCATCTTATGTGCTTTACTTCAAACTTTTTAAAAATCAACTTTAAGTTTTGCCTATGATCAATTTGAGGCACTTAGGATTTCAATAGAAGAATGAACAATTGAGTAGTAAGATAGTGAGCCTAGATTTTCTTCCTTATTATAATCAACAAAACAATTTTTGAGCTTTTTAAATCACCTTCTCTAAAACCTTTTCTAAAGTTGCAATTTCTTTTTTAATCATCTCTTTCTTTCCATTCTCTTTTCCATTAAAAAAAACGAACATAATTCTTTGTTTTTAAACGATTCACTGAAAAGCTTCCATCGCATTCCTCCTCGTGGACATGACCCGTTAGCCACAAGCTACACGGTAAATTCTTAAACTCTTTGATTGTTCTTTCATTCAAGCTCAATCAATTTTTGGCGCCGTTGCCGGGGAGGGAACGGTGTATTTGTTTTCTAACAAGTTTTGTGTGTTGTTTCAGGGACTTAAAGATTCAAATTTAGCATTCAATCTTTGCAAGAGAAGACTTGCAAATTCTGTGCCCCTACTCTCGAAAGTAGGAAACAGAATTTTAAGAAATTGCATTGCAAAAATACTGAAAATTCCATTGGACTACTAAAACTCTTTTTTGCAAGACATATTGCTCGCAAAAAAAATGAGTTTTTGTATGTTACATTCTTGCTATATCTGCTATCCACCATCCCTGTTTTAATCTAACAGTAATTTGAGTGATTGTAAATTGCTTAAAAAAAACGTTTAGACTTGCATTCTAGGCATTTCTGTAATTACGTTTACTTTACAATTCTGTTGAAGAGAGCTGGAGACAAGGTACGTATGCATAGCATGTAGTTTAGGAGACATTCTTGGGTGATATTTGCTTTTGAATGTTACTTTTCTATATCTTGCACGCTTTGCACAATTAAATCTAAGGGCAAAACCTAATTCAAGATAAGGTGGGGAAGTCATTACCCTTCCTTAGTCCACAAACCATCTCCAAGCACGCGCAACCTAAGCCTAAGTAAAATCTAATAGACGTTGGCCTTAGGGACATCTCGAACTCACTAGGAGATTATCCTAAAGAGGGAAGGTGTTGGAATTTGACTCCTACTAAATCAGTATCTAGGAAGAGGATTGAGGGCCGAAAGCTCGAAGATTAGTGGTTACTTAATTAAGGAACGTCTTTGACGGATAACCTCCCACCAATCTTGCCCTGACCTGGCTGATTAGCTTGTGGTTAAAGTCTACGTTTTACCTCCTGTGGACAATCAACCAGTTAGGAGTTGTCTAGGTCAAGGTTACTTTAGACTAGGCTTGGTTGATTACTTTTGTTGACTGTTGGTAAACTTATTTGTGATTGTGATTGTGTTTGTATATGCAAGTGTGGTCAAGAGACCCTAATTCATCTAGGTTGACTAGAAACACATCACCACCCAAGTTTGAACCAAGACCAAATCTGGTAATGGCTCAACCAACATCATTGCAGGATAGGTTCTACCCCATTAGAACCTCACTTCCATCTTGCATTCTACTTCCATCGGTTGGTGAATACAATTTTGAGCTCAAGCCTCAATTCATCAACACACTCCCCAAATTTCATGGCTTAGAGTCCGAAGATGCCTACTTCTTCATAAGAGAATTTGAGGAAGTATGTCTAATGATGAAAATCTCACACCTTGTAGACGATGCTATTCGGTTGAGATTTGTCCCTTTTGCACTTAAGGACCAAACAAAGAAGTAGCTCTATAGCTTAGCGGCCGGTTCTATCACATCTTGGGACGGTTTCATTAAGGTCTTCTTGAAGAAATTCTATCCAATTTATAAAATCGCTCTCATTAGGAAGACGATCATGCAATTCAAGAAAGAACCTAGTGAACCGTTCTGGAGGTACTTTGAACGCTTTAAAGACCTCCTTGTCCAATGTCCATATCATGGAATAGAGAAATGGCGACAATGCCAAATTCTTTATGACGGTTTAGACTATTCCACCAAAACCCTCTTAGAAAGTATGTGCCAAAGGGGTTTCTTGCAGAAGGATGAAAATGAAGGATGGGATTTGTATGAAAATCTAGCTGAGAAGACTATCCAATGGGAACTCACTAGTGAGAGCTCTAGGAATCCTAACTCCATCTCTTCAAAAGGAGGTCTCCATTCTATCGAATCATCCATCGCTAATGAGGCTAAGTTAGCTAACCTGGCTAGAAGACTGGAAGCTCTAGAAATGAAGGAACCAAGTTCAGTCAATCAAGTCAGCCCAAACCAATTTTCAACCCCGGGCTGCACTTACTGTCAAGCCATGAATCATGTGTTCGAGGAGTGCCCTGTGTTTCAGGCTCAGCAACCCTACCATGAACCGATGAATGTGGCCTTTTCAAGGCCGAACAATAATCCTTACGCACCAACGTACAATCCTGGCTGGATAAATCACCCTAATTTCTCATGGAGCCAAAATAATAATGACCATTCACGATCAAATCATGCTAGCCACTTCCATTATGCCAATAATACTTCCAATCATCAACCCAACTTCTCCAATTTTCATAATAATTCTCCCAACCATCCACCTAACTTTCCAAACTATCAACAGAACTTTCTCAACCAAGCTCCACAATCCTCCTTCCAGAATCCTCAACTAGAAAGGAGAATGACTGACTTTGAAAGAAACATGAAATGATATATGAAAAACCAAGATTCTCTCATGCAAACTATCCAGAGGTTAGAGGTTCAAATGAGTCAACTAGCCAATTCACAGAATGAGAGACATAAGGGTACCCTGCCTAGTCAGCCAATAACCAATCTGAGGAATTCTCAACAAACTCATTTGGCTGAGGATAATTTATTAAATCAATGTAATGCAGTTCATACATTGAGGTCAGGAAAGAGAGTTGATAATCAAGTGTCAACACCAACCCATCCCATTCAGCACAACCACAATCAAGCATCCACCTCATCTAATCCAAATCCTTCCAATTCTGATGAATCTGAAAAAGATAAGTCAGCCAGTCAGGTGCACCAGCCTATAGTACCATTTCCTAATAGGCTGAAAAACAACAAGCAAAACCTACACATAGACAAGATAATTGAGATATTTAATCAAGTGAAGATAAATGTGACACTTCTTGATGCCATCCAACAAGTCCCTTCCTATGCTAAGTTTCTTAAGGACATGTGCACCAAGAAGAGAAAGACTAACATACCAAAAAAGGTCTTCTTAGCCACTAACATTAGTGAGCTACTATCGGGTCTGATCCCTGTCAAGTACAAGGATCCAGGGAGTCCCACCATTGCCTGCACAATAGGACAAGCCGAGATTAGTCGTGCACTTCTTAACTTAGGGACAAGTATCAACTTGCTTCCATTCTCAGTTTATCAACAACTCGGGTTGGGCGATCTTAGTCCAACTCGAGTCACCATCCAACTGGCTGACCATTCTATAAAAGTTCCAAAGGGGGAGATTAATGATGTCCTGATCCAGGTAGGAGAGTTCATTTACCCTGTCGATTTCATAGTTCTAGAGACACAACATGTGTCCAACTCCAATCATAGGGCTCAAACTCCTGTTATCCTAGGGTGACCATTCCTTGCCACTGCTAATGCCATCATCAATTGTAGGAAAGGGTCTATGAGGTTAACCTTTGGGGACATGACTAGAAAAGTCAATGTCTTCAATCTAGGAAAACAATCTCGTGATATTGAGGACCAAACATTTGAAGTCAACCTAATTGAGAACTTGACAAGTGAACATGGGGAAGAATTAGAATTAGAAACAGAGTGTGACTTCGGGTTAGAGTCTGACGACTTTAATTTGATCAGGTTGTAGATTCTGTTGTGAATTGGGCTCGCACCCTATTTCACCAATAATGGAGCCAACAGATTTGACTAGTCCTTCCAGTGAGCCTTCCTCTTCTTCAGAATTGAAAGCCTTACCTGCGCATCTCAAGTACGCCTATCTAGGCGAACAAGAGACCTTTCCTGTCATCATTTCCTCCCATTTAAATACGGGGAAGAAGAAGATCTGAAAGCTATTCTAAGAAAACATAGGGAAGCCATTGGGTGGACTATGACCGATATCAAGGGATTAAGTCCGACCATCGTTCAACATCGCATTCATCTCAATGAAGACGCCACACCTAAAAGAGACCCGCAGCGTAGGTTAAACCCTATAATGAAAGAGGCTGTTCATGCTAAAATCATAAAACTCTTTTATAATGGGATAATTTATTCCATTTCTGATAGCCAATGGGTCAGTCATGTCCACGCGGTTCCAAAGAAATCCGGTTTCACCGTAATGGAAAACGAGAACAAAGAGTTGGTTCAAACTCGACTTCCCACGAAGATCCGAGTTTGCATCGACTATAGGAAGCTTAATGCTGCAACTCATAAGGACCATTTTCCACTTCCCTTCATTGATCAAATGCTTGAACGTTTGGCGGGTCACGAGTATTACTGTTTCTTAGACGGTTACTCGGGGTATAACTAGATCCCTATCGCTCCTGAGGACCAAGAAAAGACTACGTTTACATGTCCATTTAGGACATTTGCTTATCGTCGAATGCCCTTTGGCTTATGCAATGCCCCAGTAACGTTTCAACGTTGCATGTTGAGACTTTTCTCTAATATGGTAGAACGATTCTTAGAGATATTTATGGATGATTTCTCCATCTACGGAGATTCATTCACTCAATGTCTCCATCATTTAGAACTCGTTCTCCAACGTTGTGCTGAGAAAAATCTGACACTGAACTGGGATAAATGCCACTTCATGGTAAAACATGAAATTGTCTTGAGTCATTAAATCTCCAAGAAAGGAATTGAAGTGGATAAAGCCAAAATCGAGGTTATTGCTAAGCTTCCCATGCCCAAATGCGTTAAGGACATTAGATCCTTCTTAGGACACGCTAGTTTCTACCGAAGATTTATCAAGGATTTTAGCAAAATTGCTAGGCCCTTGACTAATCTATTAGCTAAGGATGTGTCCTTCACTTTCGATGCTGAATGCATAAACTCTTGGGAGAAGCTTAAGAGAGAGCTTATTTCTGCACCAAACATATCTGCACTGGATTGGTCTAAGCCGTTCGAGATCATGTGTGATGCTTCCGATTTTGCCATAGGCGCTGTCCTAGGACAACGCATTGATAACAAGCAGTATGTGATTTACTACTCTAGTAGGACTCTCAACGATGCTCAATTGAACTACATTACGACTGAGAAGGAATTCTTGGCATTAGTGTTTGCCTTAGAGAAGTTTCGTCCCTACCTCCTAGGGTCCAAAACCACCATTTTCACCGATCATTCTGCGCTTAGGTACCTCATGATGAAGAAGGATGCCAAGGCCTGACTCATTCATTGGATCCTCCTTCAAGAATTCGATCTTAAGATTCGAGATAAGAAAGGCATAGAAAATGTCGTTGCTGACCATCTCTCACAGATCCCTAATTCTCCATGCAACGAATTACCCATAAATGAGAATTTTCCTAATGAATATCTCTTAGCTATCTCTAAGGAACCTTAGTTTGCGGATATAGTGAATTACTTAGTCACAAACCAAACTCCGTCTCATTGGTCAAAAAACGATGTATTCCGGTTCTTATCCCAAGTCCGGTATTTCTTTTGGGAGGAACCATATCTTTTCAAGTACTGTTCTGACCAAATTATTAGGAGATACATTCCCGATGAGGAGGTTAAGAGTGTTTTATCTTTTTGTCACGAACTTGCATGCGGTGGACACTTTGGTCCCTGCAAGACTGCTAAAAATGTGCTACAAAGCGGGTTTTATTGGCCCAATTTGTTCAAGGATGCTTATGAATTTTGCAAAACGTGCCTTAGATGCCAAATGGTAGGAAGGATTTCAAAACGAAATATGATGCCCCTCAACCCAATTCTAGAAATAGAACTCTTTGATGTTTAGGGCATCGACTTTATGGGTCCATTTCCTAATTCATTTGGGAACCAATACATATTGGTTGCTGTGGATTATGTGTCCAAGTGGGTAGAAGCCATTCCTTGTAAAACTAATGATAACAAAGTTGTCATAAAGTTTTTGAAAGAGAACATTTTTTCACGCTTCGGAACCCCTTGTGCTATCATCAGTAATAATGACACTCACTTTTGCAATAGATCTTTTGAAGCTCTTATGCGAAAGTATGCCATAACTCACAAGTTGTCCACACCTTATCATCCTCAAACCAGTGGGCAAGTTGACGTTTCCAATAGACAAGTCAAGCTTATCTTGGAGAAAACTGTGAACCAAAACCGGAAAGATTGGTCCATCAAACTTGTAGATGCTCTATAGGCCTACAGGACCGCTTTCAAGATGATTCTAGGAATGTCTCCTTATAGGTTAGTCTATGACAAACCTTGTCACTTACCCGTTGAGTTAGAGCACTGAGCCTTATGGGCAATTAAGCTGTTGAATTTCGACTTGACTAAGGCCGGTGACCTTCAAAAATTACAAATTTTCGAATTAGAGGAATTGAGAAATGAGGCCTATGAAAATGCTAGGATCACTAAAGATAGAGTCAAGATTTTCCATGATAAGCACATCATAAGAAAAACCTTTGTCCCTGGACAAAAAGTCTTACTCTATAATTTTAGGCTTCATCTTTTTCCAGAAAAATTAAAATAAAAATGGACTGGGCCATTCGTTGTAAAAATCGTGTTTCCACACGGTGCAGTTGAGATCAGTGACACCAAGAATGGAAATGACTTTAAGGTAAATGGTCAACGCCTTAAACCTTTCTTAGAATCGGTGCCGGTAAATGAAACGGCTATGGGTCTTTTTACCCAGTGTATCGGTAACTTTTCTCTTTCCTATTCTATTTCATGCATATATAAATTTCTTTCATACATTGGGGACAATGCATGAGATAAGTGTGGGGGAGGGTTCTAACATGACTGATATAAAAAAAAAAGAAATATATATATATATAAAACTTTTTGAAAGGTTAGAACAATATTTTGATATATTTTTGTAAGAAATTAAGTCAATTTTAAGGAATAGGAGAATCATAATTAGGATTTCTTATACTTGGTCAAAATAAGATAACTTGTTTGATTTTTAGGTCTAGGAAGAAAATTTGTGAAAGTAATTTAGTCTTGATATTTATCTTGATGACATATGCACACTAAATACACTTACACACTTAGGGTTTAAAAACAGAGACTCTTATGCCTTATAAAAAAATATATATTGAAATATATATATATATATAAACAAATCTAATTATTAATTAGCTAGGTGCTTTGGCCTAAGCAAGCCTTAGTATTTATGCAAAAGATAATTAGATTAGTTTGAAAAAAAATGTGTATACAAATCCTCTGATTAAGCTGGGTATTTATGCCTCATGAAGCATAAGTATTCACGCCTAAAAGGGGTACATCTTATAAATAGAAACTTTGATTTCGTGGCCTTATCTGCTCGAGTGTTTAAGTCCTTAGAGGTGTTTTCTCACCTGGTGCCCTAAAACTGTCCGGTTTGCGTGTCGCCGATTGAATGCTCGTTACATGGGCAGATTAGAAAGCCAAATAAAATTGAGAAATAAATTCCACCAAAAGTAAATAAGGCATAGGAGTTAATGTTAAAGAACCCTAGTCAACTTCACAGTCACGATGGTACATATAACTCAGGGTAAATTAATACACTAGATGAGAAGTACAATTTGACTCCTTACTTTAATTGATGACATGTTTTTGAATAAAGACTGAGTTTGGAATGAAAATTTTGATATTCCTATAACTTATAGATTACTTAAAGCCTTACAAATATACTTCAAATATTTTCTACTTTAAAAATGCTTTTCGAAAATACTAACTTTTTTATTTTTCTTTATTGATTTTGTGGGTGCAATCCACTGAAAACTCTCACGAGACAAAACTCGTCCTCTAGGGGTAACCTAGAGGTTTAACAGCTTGTTGCACATGCTCAGTGCAATCGAGTGACCTGCGAAGGTGATCTAATAATTGATTAGAATTAGTCTGATGTTTTGCTCGAGGGCGAGCAAAAGATAAGTGTAGGGGTGTGATTAGTCACATATATTGCATTTACATTGTCACCTTACCATACTTTTTAGCTAATAAATCCTATTATTAAGTCTTCTTTTTCTTTGTTAAATGTAGGCCCAAGTGCTAAAAGAAAGAAAAGAGAAACAAGCCCAAAAGCCCACCAAATTCTGATTTAATTCAGAATAAATTTGAAATGAAGGAATCAGGGCAAAATCCTGGCATATCAAGAGGTTGAGAAGAACCCTCCCAGATTCAAGTGGTTGAAGCCACACAATCAAAGGCTGTTTCGTCAACTTTTGGAGCAGAAACAAGAAAACCAGAAGAAGATACAGGATATTCACCAAAACAGGAGATCCATCCAACTGGGTGTGGCCATCTGGGCACACCAGGGCCGCGAAAACGCGGCCCAAACCGCGTTTCTGCGACCTTGTTACTTCTGTTGGGGGAGCGTTTGCTCCCCCAGTTTTCCCGGGATCCTCTCCTTCTGGTTTTTCCCTATAAATGCCAGTTTCAACAGAGGAAATTGGAACGAAGACTAGGATTAGAATTTGTGTTTATTTTCTAAGAATTTAGGTTCTTTGTTAGCTAGCACAAAAGTTGTATTCTTGTTTTTTAATTTGCAGTCCAGTATCAATTCTTGTGAGAGAGGAATTGAGTGCTTGTACTTGACGATTGAAGTGACATCAATACAAGAATTGAGCCGCTTTTTCTTCCACTCATATTACGATATGGCTTGCATTAGTTATTTGCTTTCTTCTTTGTTTTCTATGAGTAACTAAAATGGTTTTCTGGGCTCACTATTGTAACTCTCTCTAGTTCTTCTTCTCTTCTGATTTTAAAGAAAAAGACTCAATGAATCATTTGCATGCCTTACCTAAAGCCTTTCTTTTTGAAAGTGTTCTTGAAGGCACATGAGGATGGGTTTGGATTGTTAAACTCTCATTTCTTTCATGAACGTTTCTTGAACTATTTTTACTTCATTCTTGCTTCTTCACGCTTGATGATTTAATATTCGATTCTAAATGATTTTTCAAAGAAAAGAGTGAACTCTTCCAACCATCTTATGTGCTTTACTTCAAACTTTCTAAAAATCAACTTTAATTTTTGCCTATGATCAATTTGAGGCACTTAGGATTTCAATAGAAGAATGAACAATTGAGTAGTGAGATAGTGAGCCCAGATTTTCTTACTTATTTATAATCAACAAAATAATTTTTGAGCTTTTTAAATCACCTTCTCCAAAACCTTTTCTAAAGTTGCAATTTCTCTTTTAATCATCTCTTTCTTTCCATTCTCTTTTCCATTAAAAAAACGAACACAATTCTTTGTTTTTAAACGATTCACCAAAAAGCTTCCATCGCATTCCTCCTCGTGGACACGACCCGTTAGCCACAAGCTACACGGTAAATTCTTAAACTCTTTGATTGTTCTTTCATTCAAGCTCAATCAGGCTTCCATACTCCTTTCCAAATTAGATTTTTCCTCAGTCGGCGGAACAGAAAAAGGAGGATATGAGCAAATTGGGGAATGAATATTATGAAAATTATGGACAAGATGGTTGAAAGTTTGACTCGGGGAGGTGAATCCCCATGAACTCTGTAAAGTGTGAAAATTATTTTGAAAATTATAATCATATGATTGGGGATATGGGTCATATTGAGTCGGATAATCCCAATCCAGCCTATATGATTAGTTCATGTTGTACATATCCTGGTTGAAATTATCCGAGTCAAATAAGGTCGGTGTGAAATATGAATTCATAATAGGATTGAAAAAAATGTTGTTGTTATAATCCATATCACAATATACCAAAAAAAAGAAAACAAACAAACAAACAAACAAAGAAAAAGAAAAATAAAATAAGCCTATGCTAGGGTTTACTTTGACCTAGACAACTCCTAACTGGTTAGACTATCCAAGGGGGGTACATTGTCAGAATCTGACCACGAGTTAATCAGCCAGGTAGGGGCAAGATCAGTGGAAGGTATCCGTGCCGGAGAAACGGGCCTAATTATGCCAAAACACTGTTCTTCGAGGTTTCGCCTCTCAATCCCCAACCTTTGACACCAATTTGATAAGAGTCAACTTCTAATAACTTTGCCCTTAGGTTAATCTCCTAAATTAATCCGAGATGTCTCTAGGAGTTAACATCTAGAAAGTTTTATTTAGGCTTGAGTTGTGTGAGTGGAGAGGTGATTTTTGGGCTAAGGGAGGGTAATGACTTCCCCACCTTATGTTGGATCCGGTATTTCTCTTAAGTATAATTCGTGCAAGTGTGCAATATAGATAAGAATGAACACACAGGAGAGTAAATCACCCACGGGTTTGTCCTAACTATATGTTATGCAATATATACACCTCCGTCAAGATCACAACAACACAAGAACAAAATGTAGTATATTAGAATTGAAATTGACACGTGCCTAAATGCAAATGTATAAACCATTTTAAAGCATCCAATTTCTGTATTTTAGTTCTTAAATTATTATAGTGCACAAGTAAAAAATATTAGCAACAGAATATAAAAATATATAAGAATTTATCCAACCACACAAGAGCAAGTGCGGACATCTGCAATGCTAAAGAATTTGACCTGCACACCAAAAAATAAAGAAGAAAAGTTAACAAAAATGTGAAATCAAACCGTTCCTATCCCCAACAACGGTGCAAAAAATTTGATCGGGGTTAGAACCGAACACGAAAAATGTATGTTTCAAAATTGATATTTAAAGTGTGTGCGCTTTAGCTTCCTCGATACTTCTGTTATAGCATAGAAGCTAAAATGAGTCGAATCCACAAGGATGGGAGGCGATAGAAGCTTACACGATCTGCTCACGTGTGTGTTAAAAGTTCTTCAATGTTTTAATGAATTGAAAGAAAGAAAAACAAAGAATGGAAAGAGAAGTACAGTGAAAAACAAAGAAGTGGGAAACATAGAAGAAATAGTGTTGTAGTTTTTGTTTGTATATCTAAAATAAAGTGAAAAAGAAAGAAAACCCATGGCTACTAACTACTAATGACTCCACCAACATGCTAACCTCTTAGTTATAGTTGTCTCACATGTATCATTAGTCATCACTAGTCTTGGTTCGCATGACCCATATGTAACTCATCACACCCCAACTTAACAAAATAAGTGCAAGCTACACTCAAACCATCAAAACTAAATAAGAGTAAGCATGGAGTAAAATAATGTTATCTTGTTAGAGAGTTAAGAAGTTAGAGTATTAGATCCATCATCATGAGCCATCAATGGCTCTTACAAGAGCAAGGCCAAGTAGACGCTATTAGAGTCATGTGGATTATCAAGTAAGAAGTTAGACTAGTTAGTGGTTAGTAGTTAGTTGTCATGAGAGAAAAGATTAGCTAAACATATAAAAGGAGTTAGATAGAAAACAAAGAGAGGTAAAGAGAGAACCTTTCCTAGCTTGTCACCTTCTATTACAAGTCCTCTTGCTTTCCACTCATGTATCACTCTTTCTCCTATTACAAGATTTAAAAGAAATGAAAAATACAAAGGAAGAAGAAGAACTAAACTAAACTACCATAAACTACATGGAAGAAACTATACTACTTTCTGTATTTTCAACTGAAAAACCCTAGGGGGTATATATTGGCACCAAGGGAAAGGGGGCCAGGGGGCAAACCCTAGCCCAAAGTACGGCCGCGCCCGCGCCGTATGGCCGTGAAAACACCGCCATAGCCACGTTTCTGCGGCTCTACTAGAGCCGCGCGCGTGGCGCTTTCTGCTGCGTGTTGTCCTGTCTATCCCCTGTCGGTTGTAGGTCCCGGTTTTGGATTTTGGGTCCCTGATTTTGACAGAATCACCCTCCTAGGTCAATAGCTATCTTTATAGGCCTTTAATCACCCATTAAATGGTGATTTAGGATCTTCTTCTTCACTGCACACCATGGACCGAGAAACATAGAAGAAAGGTATTATTAGCAGAATTTAATATTAAATAAATGTGAAGATGTGGTATGAAATATGCAGTTTTAGAGACTAACCAGCCATGAACACCTCCTTTTATAGGAAGAACCTGTTAGATCTCTTTGAACCCTGAAATACACTCTTGAACTGATTAATACCCAATAACTTCATATGCTTTGTTATCATCAAAACACAAACCAGAGATTGTAACCTTTGGGCCAACATCTTTTCGATCTCAAATTTAGCCATCAATATAGTTGTGTACATCAACTAATTACTTGAGGAACAAAATAGAAACTTAAAATGATAAGAATGCAACATGAATAACATAGTAAATTAGAACTAATACAAAGCAATAAGATTAAATCTTCATATAAATTCCCTACATCAATGCCCTAGTTATGAAAATTTCGTTCATAATAAAGAAATCGCAAAGCAAAATAATAAACACGATTTCTATCTGCATATAGCAAATTAAAAGAGAAAGGAAAGGATAACACCAATTTGGGGATCACGTCTATTCTTTAGTTGTCACTTCTTCTCTGATCTTCTTCTTCTAAAGCACCAGAATTTCTTCTCCAAGAGCCAAAAATTTATTTAAGAAAAAGAGAAACTAAAACATAAATAACAAAACTTGTTTCCATAATGAGATTATGATACAATTACAAGAGACTCATCTCTTTATATTGACGTTAGAGCTAATTACAATAATAAAAACATTAGGACTTCTCATTCAATCTCAATTTGGTATGGGAATCCAATTTTAAATTGGACTGCAATCAGTTGGCATTAATTGCTAAATACGTGATAACAAACTTTTAAACTAAAAAATATTGTCAAAAACTAAGTTGTAGCCTTTTAAGTAATCTTTCCATAGAATCTTGAATCATCAAATTTAGATTTGTGTAGAGAAAATTATGATCAAAATACTAAAAAGGTATACATTTTGATTTTAGCTTGAGTTAACTTCAAATTTGTTAGATGCTTTTATTTATTGTGTATTCTTTATTGGCAAGTCTTTTATGTCTGTAAATGTCTGTATCTTGAATTATACTACTGTAATTATTTCTTTAACATTGATTTTCTGCTTTTCCATCTCTTTTCTCTAATTTGTGCTCTTGACCTAATTTCTGTATAAACATAAACAAAAACACTCATGCAGTATTAAATGTGTAACAAAAGAGGTATAAAAGTAGTACAAAATATATTTAATAATCATGATTATCAAACCCCTATATTTAACTTTTGCTTGTCCTCGAGCAAACTCCTAATCTTAAAAAAATTTAAAAAAATCTTTAAAATAAAATAAAAATTCTAACTAACTTTAGTAGGAATCACGGTTGCACTTGGCACGTGTAACAAGCCATTAAATCCTTAAGTTATCCTAGTACGAGTATTTTCTTGTGAGAATTTGTAGTGAATATATCTATAAAAATTAAAGAAAAGAATATAAGGAGGTGAAGAAAATAAGGATAACTGAATATAAAAAAGAAAAATAAGAATAAAAAAATATATTTTTGGTCAATAAGAATCACTAGTAAATAATTTCAATAGTTTCCATAAGTAATCATCTTCAAGTTCAATCTCCTATCAAGAAATCCAATCATCTTATCCTAAAGATTCAAATCCTAATTTATCCCATCATCCTTTCTAAGTTTTCTGATCTTATGCATTTTTGTGAACTTGTGATAGCTCTTAACTTGGGACTTTGATTCAAACTTTTATACTTAAATATTTTTAATAGAAGTTTGGAAGTATTATCATTTTGTTGCCCTTTTATGCACTTTTTCCTTTCTCTTTTTTCATACATATAACTCATCTAATTCTCTTTCATATAAATATCAAGACTTCTTGAAGCCAAGATACCTAACAACTTGATCATTAAACTTGTTAATACATACAACTTTTTTTCAACTTACCTAATTATTTTTCACATAAATACCAAGGTTTCTTGAGGCCAAAGTATCTTGATCAATAATTTAGGTTCATTATCCTTTTATTTTTTATTTATTTCTTTATTTTTTAAGTATTCAGTAATCCTCATTATTCCAAGCTTAAATCAATGTATAAGTATAGATAAAATGCATATTCACATAGACAAATTCTAGATGGCAATAAATTTTCAGATTTTTCATCTTTTCTCCAAGAATTAAGGAATCTATCAAATTGATATCCCTATCTAATTCAAATTATATGGTCACTAAATCCCTTAAAACAAGATAAACATACTGAAATTTTTAATTTTTTTAGTTAATAAATCAAAAGAAAAATCTAGTAAAATAAAAAAGAAAATCTAGAAAAAATTGTAAATAGAAAAGAAATAAAAAATTCTAATCTAAAGATATAGGAAAAGTAAAAATAAAATAATCTTGACTCCTCCCCCATACCTAAACATTGGCATGTTCTCATGTAGTATAAGATAATTCCATATCACCTGTAATTCTGAAATTGTTCAGCTACGCAACCATAACTTCAGCTGCCCAGTCGCACTTTTAATTCTTTTGATCCTCAAAATTTTGTGGCTACTTTGTTTCATCAAGTTGGTTCATCATGTAGTTCAATTTCTATATTAAAGTACTGGTTCTAGGCTGGGGTGCAGAAACAGAAAAAGAAAAAGAAAAAATTAGTATATATATTTACAACAAATTATCTCCTTACCTTAATTCATCAATTCTGCCCACGAGAACGCTTGCCACTCTCCCAATGTATTCTCTTCATAGGAGATTTGGATGAGCTCAACTTCTTTGTCAACTTCGCATTGAGTCTCTTCACTTTGCTTTTTATTTTTTTAATTTCGGTCTATGTTCCTTTAGCTTTGTCCTCTTCAAACTTTTCATGCATTGGAACATCTCATCATCTGCAGTAGCATCACGTGGCAAAGCATCTTCATCCTGCACATGAAATACCAACATGATTAGATAAAGACTTGTAGTTATTCAAACTTAGTGATTCATCAAGTATGATATCTTCAATAAATTGTAACATCTATGTCTCATCAAAAGTGTAGATACTCAAGTCAAGTTTTTTTTCTTTTGAAAGGAACTTAGTTTTGAGCATAACTTTTTCAACAAGGTTCTTTACTGCTTCCTAGAGAATCTAGAGGAAGTTTTGGAACAAACAAGGGTTCTAGTTCAACATTAGGTCGGTTGTCCAGCCAAAAATTCGGCTGAGTAGCCAAACTTTGACCTCTTTTGGTATTGAAATTTTGGTTCAGGTTCCTGCATTCTCCTCTTCTTGGGTCATGGTCTTTGTAACTTGTATCTTCTTTACTGAGATAGGATTCTCCTCCTAATTAGAGAACCACTCAAATTTCTCTTTAATGCTTGATTCATCTTTCTCGTGCTCTTCGGGATCTTTTTTGGTTGTATTTGACAATGAAGGAGCATATAACAGTTGTTCAACTTGGATGTAAAGATTTCCAATGACAATCTTTTGATTGATGGAAAGATGAGTATCATAAATCTCGAATATCGTCCCAAATTGATCACAAGCTTCTTCCAATTTGCACTTCTTTTCTCGAAGTTGATCCACGATAGTTGCCTCGCGAGGTAGCTAAAATTTTATTTAGAGTTTCCTCCAACTTGGACTTGAAATTCATAGACCTGAAATAAAAAGAACAAGGAAAAAAATTAAAGATAAAGATAAAGGTAAATTTTCAAAGTAAAACTAGAATCATACGCTGTTGATATTAATAAAGATAAACAGTCCCCAGCAACAGCGCCAAAAACTTGATGTTGCGAATTGACAAGTGCATCAATCTCTTACAAGTAATAAAGTGAGTAGAGTATCAAACTCACAATACTTGTTATCTTATTAAGTGCCAAAAGTGTATTGACTCAAAGTTTTATTTGAAAGAAAAATATATATTTGGAAGTGAAATAAAAAAAAGATGTTGGTTTTAGATAGGAAAAACACTAGGGCTATCGATTTCAATAATTAATGATCTGTTTCAACAAGTTGATTGTGCTAGTAACTATCTACTATTCATATTAACAATTGAAAGTCCCTATCTTAACTAATATTCTCTCTCAAGCAATATTAATTCTAACCTCTAATAAAAAAACTTACAATCTCTCGATCTAGTAGATTTATAAGTTAGAAAAAGCATTAAGCACGGTAAATCTTTCTAATATGATTGCACAACTTTTCCGTCTCAACGTGCCAAGTTGTGCTTTCTATTTCTATGATGCTATGCTATATCATCTCCTCTTGGTCTCAAACCCAACCATCAATATAGTTGTGTACATTAACTAATTACTTGAGGAATGAAAATAAAAACTTGACATGATAAGATGCAATATAGAAAATAAAGTAGTAAAATAGAACTAACATAAAGCAACAAGATTCAATTTTCATATAAATTGCCTACATCAATGCCTTGGCTACCGAGATTTAGTTCGTGATAAAGAAATTACAAAACAAAATAATATACATGATTTCTATCTTCATATAGTAAACTAAAAGAGAAAGAGAAAAGACAACACCAGTTTGGAGATCACGTCTAATCCTTAGTTGTCGCTTCTCCTCTGATCTTCTTCTTTTAAAGCACGATGATTTCTTCTCCAAAAGTCAAAAATTTATTTAAGAAAGAGGGAAACTAAAACCTAAATTATAAAGCTTGTTTCTATGATGGGATTATGATATAATTACAAGAGATTGCAGTTCTTTATATAGACCTCAGAGGCAATTACAATAATAAACATATTAGAACTTCTCATCCAATCTCAATTTGGTGTGGGCATGCAATTCTGAATTAGACTGCAGCTAGTTAGCGTTAATCTCTGAATATAGGATAATAAACTTCTGAACTAGGAAATATTATCAATAAAAAAGTTGTAGCCCATTACATTCTCTTTCCATAACATCTTGAATCATCAGATTTGAATTTGTGTAGCAAAAGTTATGATCAAAATACTAAATGATATATAGTCTGAATTCGAGTCTGAATCTATTTTTGTTCTCTTCTGAACAGTGGATGGCTACACAACTGAAAGTTTCAGCCATCCAGCTAAATTTTGGCTTTATTTAACTTAAAATTTTGTTAGATGCTTTCACATATTGTGTAGTCTTTATTGGCAAGTCTTTTATGTCTCTGAATGTTTGTATCTTGAATTATATTGCTGCAATTATCTCTTTAACATTGATTTTTGTTTTTTCCATCTCTTTTCTTAAATTTGTGCCCTTGACCTAATTTTTGCATAAATATAAATAAAAACACCCGTGTAGTATTAAATGTGTAATAAAAAAGGTACAAAAGTGGTACAAAATATAGATGATAATCACAATTATCAATGGGGTATGTGATTGATCACCTATATGGTGTTTGCATGAAATGGTTGTATCATCTCTGAGAGAGATGTAGCTAGTGCACCATCTAGTCGGTAGATGAGTCTGTACTCTCTTATTATGTTATTTATGTTTGGTTGAATCGCTGATGAAGGCGATATAGATTATATGATACTAACTTGTGATTTAGGGGTTAGGCGCCCATTTATTATGATTTTCTCATAAAGTATTACGTGATTATGTTTGCTATCATACCTTCGACCTACAGACACTTAGAGTTATTTTGAAAGCTAGAGTATCGGACCATAGTAATCTAGTATGGCATAGAACCATGTTATTAGCTTGAAAAATAGCTTATAGTAGTCAATAGTAGAAAAACTATTTAGTTATTCATTTTAGGATATTGATGTAGTATGATTGAGATTATGTACCTTGGCAATATTTATAGATTTGGTCGGGTATCCTGTATCAGTTCATGCATATATATGTTGTTTAGCATTGTATACCATGCATATGTCTATCATACTTTCTTTCATGATTATATGATTTCAATATTATATATGACCTCTCTTAGTTTCCTCCTTGACCTAGTATTGAGTCAGCCTCAGAGTCGTGGTCGGAGGGCAACCTTGCGAGGTAGACTTGTTGGTATTCTAACGCTCATTGATTTATATTTTTCAGGCTTTTCGCGGTCATCTATAGAGATGTCGAGTGACAAAGATATTGGTAGTCCTCTTTTCTATTGATAGGTAGATAGAGTGTTTTATAGAGAGTCTCTCCTTTTGTATACATGTATTCATGTTGAGACTTTTCTATAGTTGATATTGGTCTTGTATTCATTTTTTTGATTTAGAGTTTGTTTCTATATAATGAGACTCTTGTATATGACATTCATTTCTATTTCATGTTAAATTTCTGCCTACATAATTTGTCTCCTGTCACATGTCTATATTTGAACTGCCTGAGTTATGTATCATACTATAACGGCTCTAAAGTTCCTACCCAGACTGCGGTCTCATCGACTTGTGGCCAGTGAGAGAAAAATTCCTGGGTCATTACAAGTGGTATCAGAGCTCCAGATTCAAGTGTCCTAGGAATTCATAACATGTGTCTAAGTTTGTATACTTGCTCTAGACTACTGAGTTGGCAAGTCTAAGATTCTTTAGGTTTCTTCGAGTTTAGAATCCATAGCATTATGAGTCCGAGTGAGGATGATCACATGATTGCATTATGTTATGCTTTTTGTATGCAATTTTTTTATGTTGTAGATTTTCAACTGAGTTGAAATCTACTTGATGTTTGGGTAGTCTATTCTTAACCTATCCATTGTTTGCCTCATAATTGATAATGACTGATTTTGTTTGTTTGCTTTATTACATGCATTAGACTCGTGGGATAGTTACGTAAGCTTTTCATGTATATATGGACACATGTATGGGTACGTGTGATTTTTTATATATGGGCATGCATAAGATGCTTGGGATAAACATGCGGGCTTTGCATGTGTGTATGGGCACGCGTAATTTGATTTACTTGTTTGGTATGGTGATGTGATAATTGTTTGTTTTTAGATATTGGATTAACATAGACCTTGTATATTTAGCTTATAACTGCGTGAGACATATCGTATATACATAAGAGTTTCCTTGTTTGGATTCTTTGACGTACCAATTTCGTGCACATAATACATTACTGTGTTAATCTGGCTTGTATGATTATTTCTTTGATACCTTATAGTGAATTTTGGGGATGAAATTCTTATTTAGATAGGGTGAATGTAATATCCTGAAAATTTTGAAAGTTTATTTCATGCTATTTCATGTATGGATGTATGGATATACAGATAAATATATATGTATATAATTTGATGAGTATTTTGACGATTAGATGTGTGTGTGTGTGTGTGTGTGTGTGTGTGTGTGAGTTGTTGAGAGTTTTTGTATAGTAATGTGTGTATATGAGTATACACATGTTGTTAAGGTGTTCTGTGCATTGATGCACATATCAGTCGACTGTGTATCATGGGTAGTCGACAGATAGTAGGAAAAATATTGTGTTTTATGAGTTTATGACTTGACAAGTCGATTAGACCTTTCTTATTAGTGGACTAGTGGTTCCAACAAAAAGTTGGGTGCTTACAGTAATCAACTGGGATTTTTATCATTCGATTAATTGTTGTCTGTCAATATCAGTTTTGCACAACACCTGTTCAGTATTTTGATCATAACTTTCTAATTTAATATTTTTTGTGCTACGATTCAAATTGCATTTGAAAGCTAACTTCCAGGCTACAAAATATATTTTAAGACCATTTCGTAGTTTGATCATTTAGAGTGTCAAAAATTAGTTTTAAGTTAGCCTATGTGATGCAAACAGTTTCTTTCAATCTCTGTAAGGGACCAGTCAACTGATCCAACCAACTTACTAGCTATTAGTAGACTGATAAACTTTATCAGTTGACCGATCAGGGCAGAAGATGTGTTCTGATTGGGCCGCAACTCTAATTTTTCTATCCTATTTATATGAGCCTTGGGATAATTTCTTGGGATGTTTTCTTTTCTTTTCTAAGCTCTCTTCCTCTCCAAAGCCCAGTTAGAAACCTAGAGAGAGAATAATTAAAGAGAGAAGGAGCTTTAAAGAGGTTGAAGAAGAAGCTTGGGTTTTTCTTCCTTTGGTAAGGAGACCATCTAGGAGAAGCTCCCTTTCAGCACACCTACCTTTGGATCATCTTCTTCTTGACCCAGTAGGGCAAGTCTCTCTCTCTCTCTCCCCCCCTCTCTCTCCTCACTCTCTTGGTTGCTTTCTCTCCATCATCTTGATGTTTAGAATTTGTACCATGTTAGTCTATTTGCATGTCTAGATCCTACAACGCTTATTTATGTTAGCCTTTTGGTTAGGATCTAATACTCACATGAATATCAAGTTGAATTGATCCATAAAAATATAATTTTATGATGCTAACATGATTAAATTCAAGTACATTTCTACTATGTTCATCACTTGATTAGTAATTGATACCCGCATGAATATTAAGTGGATTGAATCCATAAAAATGGATTTTTATGAAATCTAGGACTTGTGGATATGAAAGGATTTGCTAGATTCATAAGAAAATAATCAACTAGATGCTAGTAACTGAAAAAAAACTTGGATAGTATGCTATGTGATATAAGTATCACCATATGTGATATTTAATATATGAATATGCTATGTGATATGAGTATCACCATGTGTCATATGTGATATATGAACACGTTATTTGATTTATGCATACTAGGTTTATAAAAGAGTTATTTTATGAAACCTAGGAAAAGATTCATTTTAAATAATGTGAATACTTTGTTTGATATAGAAATTGAAACCATGTTTGGTTATATGAAAGAAATGCTTGCATATTTGATGAGGTTTGTAGATAAATGGGATGCGGACAACACTATTTGTATATTGTGATTTGTATGAGATGGTATATCTTGATATTCATATATGTTTGTATTGTATATATTCGTGGTTACAGGAAAAACACGATTGGTATACATATGTGTCGTTGATAATGATTTCATTCATAAGAGGGGGAGAACGTGAATGATGCTATTTGTAGGAGAGGGAGAACGTGAATAATGATACTTGTAGGAGGGAAAACACAAATGAAACATTGGTAGGAGGGGGAGAACGCGAATGAAATATTTGTGGATGGGGAATATGATTGATCACCTATATGGTGGTTGCATGAAATGGTGGTATCGTCCTGAGATACACGTAACTAGTGTGCCAACTAGGCGAGAGATGATTTTGTACTCTCTTGTTATGTTATTTACGTTTGGTTGAATCATTTTTCTTTCTCTTTTAAATGTAAATTTTTTATTTTTTTATGTAACTGAGATCGAAAAACAGTTTCATGGGAGAACAAGAGTGATACTTGTACTGAGAGTGACACTGGTGTAAGTATTCATCCATTCTTTCATTGTTATTAAATTCAATCAAAATTTCTATTCTACTCTTATTTTGTTACTTCTCTCTTCTGTGTTTTTGAATCCAAACGACTCCAAAAGCTTCAAAGTTGCCTCGCCGTTGTAAGTGTCGTTGATGGCCTTTAGTGATGAACAACCATTTCTATGACATTAGCTTGTGACTTAGGGGTTAGGCCCCCATTTACTATGATTTTCCCACCACAATATTACGTGATTATGATTGCTATCATATCTTTATCATTAGAGAGTGATCAGTGTATCAAAATGAATGCACCTTTGACCTACAGATACTTAAAGTAATGTTGAAATCTAGAGTATCGGACCATAGTAATCTAGTTTGGCGTAGAACCATGTTATTAGCTTGAAAGATAGCCTATAGTAATCAATAATAGATAGACTATTGAGTTATACATTTGAGGATATTGATGTAGTATGATAGAGATTATGTACCTTGGCATTATTTAGAGATTGGTTGGGTATCCAGTATCATGCCATGCATATCCGTATCATTTAGCATTGTATACTATGCATATGTCTATCATGCTTCCTTTCATGATTATATGATTTTGATGTTACATATGACCTCTCTGAGTTGCCTCCTCGACCTAGTACTGAGTCAGCCTCAGGGTCGTGGTCGGAGGGCAACCTTGTGATGTAAACTTGTTGGCATTCTAACACCCATTGATTTATATTTTTCAGGTTGTTTGCGGGTCGTCCGTAGAGACATTGACATATTGGTAGTCGTCTTTTCTATTGATAGATAGGTAGAGTGCTCCACAGAGAGTCACTTTTTTGTATAAATGTATTCATATTGAGACTTTTCTATAGTTTATGTTGGACCTTGTGTGTGTGTGTGTGTGCGCGCGCGTGTGTATATATATTTGGTTTCGACTTTGTTTCTACAAGTTGAGACTCTTGTATATGCCATGTATTCCTATTTCATGTTAATCTGTAGCTATATGATTCTCCTATCACATGTTTATATTTGAACTGTTTGAGTTATGTATCATACTATAACAGTCTTACAAACTGCGGTCTCATCGACTAGGGCCGGTGGGAGAAAATTTCAGGGTTGTTACACTGCACCACTTCATATATGGGGTTGTCGACTGTCCTGGTACATGGACAGTATGAACTACATTTTCAAAATATATTTATAAAATATGAATATATATTATTTTAAATATATTTGAAGTGTGTGTGTATATATATATATATATTCAAACACTTTGAAATACTATATAGAAAATTTTGAATATAGATTAAACTTTATTTTTCAAAACATAAATCCTTAAGAACCATGAAATTATTTTGAAAACACTTTTATGTGTGTGTTCTCTTGAGCATCAATTCACTACACTAAGTTTTAACAAACTAAATGTCTTACAAGAGTAGATCTATTCTTCAAAATGTTCAAGTATATCTCTCCAAAAAGTTGTCTTCTTTGAGCTTGGATTCAAAACTTGAACTTTGAATGCTTCAGTATCTCTTTTTGAAGCTAATCATCCCACTCTTGAAAACCTGTGTACAAAATACACTTTTGAATATAATTAATACCACTACATGAGTTTTAGAATCATCAAAATAAGGAGTGATTGTACCATTTGGCTAATAGGCTCAAGATAAGTTATCATTAATGTTGGTTGGTTTCACCAAATACTTATAGAAGGAATGGTCGCTTTGAAGTCCAGCAATGAATGCGATCACAGCAACATCGTCCCTACAGTTATAAACCATGACCATCTTGAAATCACCTAGAGGGGTGAAATGGTGATGGCTAATAATAATGTGAAATTAAAACAATTAAGATCTAAAAAAAACTTAATCAAGAATTAAGTCGTATACCCTGTGATGGGCTTTGAACTTCTTCTTGTAATTCTTCTTAAATAAGAGTTTAGGCGCGTAATTGCTTTCTTGATAATATTGTGAGTCAAAATAAATAATCTTGCAAAAAATAAATAAATATAATGATGCAAGAATAATAAAGAAATAAGTTGGAGAGATCAAACGAGATAGCTAATTACAAATACAAGGAGTTGTTATCTAGATTCGAGCCACTTGCTCAATGTCTCCGCCTTCACCGCAATGCAGGATTCTACTATTTGATTACAACCACAACAAGATCCTGCAAGATCCAGAGCAACTCCACCAACAACCATCTTTACGAGACGAACCCATAAAGAACAAAGAATTACAACGGTGATCCACATAAGAGCACAAACTCTCTTATACACTTTCTATAGCTTAGAGTAAGAGTTGATGGCTCAAGAATAAGTGTAAGAGAGAACAAAGAGAGTGAGAATGAAAAGCTTTTGAGTATATCTCTTATGTAAACTTGTTTTTTTTGTTGAAACTTTTTCTTCTCTAAAATTCTGATCAAAACTTATCTTTAAACATCTATTAACACTTCTTCATGTAAAAGCAGTATGGAGATAAAAACCAGAAAGGACAGTGAAGAAAAACATGTTGAAAACATGAAAAACCAAGTCCAAATGAATATGGACAGGTTTCTAAACAAATAGAGCCATTGGGAAAACAAATCAGGCAAGTTGACTGTCTCGACTGCAGGCAGAGGCCTGTCGACAGGAAAAGCACAATGGTCATATTTTTCAAACTTAGCACAAGAATTGTCAACGACAGGCATTGCCTACCAACAGACTGAGAATGGACCAACTCTCAGGTTGCTCCCCTATCGATAGCTGAGTCACTTTCAACCAAGTGTACAGAATATTAGCAGTCGACAGGTATGAGCCACTGTCGACTGTCCTGGTATCTATACAGAAAGTTATTTTTATTTTATAAAAATACTTTGTAAAATTATTTAATCTTATATTTATGATAAAATATATATGTTTAGAAAACTAAACATATTTTAAAACTATATATCATAAATACTATTAAACTTGATTTTTCACAACAAACTATAAACTAAAAACATAAAATTATTTTTGAAAACTTTTTTTTGTGTGTGTGTATTCTTAAGCATCAATTTTCTAAACTAAACTTTAATAAATTATATATCTTACATAAATATCAAGATGAGGCTCAATATACAAGATCTTCAAATATGAGATTTTCAAACTTGTCTTCTTGAGCTTCCAACCAATTCTTGAATCAATCTTGTTAAATTGATCTTAATATCTCCTGTTGAAGCTAAACATCTCATCCTTGAATATACCTATGTACTTTAACAAAACATAAACTTTGTTAGTACACCAAACTTCATAAGTTTTAGAATCATCAAAACAAAAGTGATTGAGACTTTGGGTCAACACATCTGGTTCTGGAAATAACTGATGTAGTGTGTGAGGGTCTCTCATGGCTTCATCTTGATGGTGAGGAGGTGGTTTCTATTCTTAAACTTCTACCGAAGGTATACTGGTTAAAGAAAGCATCGCTAGCCTCCTCGAAGTTTAAGAGAGACCATGATGGGATGGAGTAGAAATAACCTAAGGCCACGTCCTTGAGACTGGAGGGAAACTCCTAGTACATGAGGTGGTCGTCGTGATAGTGGACCTCCAACTTGACCTGATAGGACCGGAGTGCTGATGGGATCAGTCACTTTGGTATAGCACTCGAATCTTGGTGTTGCAAACTTCTTTGGGAATTGATAAAACATGATTTCCTCTGAAAGAGGAGAATCAAAAACTTATAGTATGGAAGATCCTGGGTCACCATAGGGTTGTTGCACATCTTCATGGATCCGCTTTCGAATCATCTCCAAAAGATCCTCGACGCCAGGGGTCTTGGTGGGCTTGGAGGGCTTGCTCTCATCAGTGTGTTCCTCATGGTATGGGAACGCGAATTAGCGATGTCTTCAACTGTCCCTAGCATAAGCGGTGTCTATTCTGTGCGGTTATGCTGGATAAGTATGGGACACTTCCTTATCACGTCTGGGCTCTTTGGAGTACCTCGACCTGAGCGAGGAGCTCATTTTAGACATGCGTAGTGGCATCCCTTTTAAGGGAGAATTTCTAGCGCTCGCAGGCCTCCTCTGCCTCTTGCTCGTGTAGCTATTCCTAAAGGAGTTATCTTTTAGTCGGTAGATGAGACTCGTGTTCTTTGGCTGCCCGCTCGGGAGTAGTCGCCGGGGACGAAGGGTTCTAATTGACTTGTTTGAGAAAGGCTTTGGGACTTAAGTGATAGAGGTCAGCAGGACCCGTGCCCCCTTGATGGCCTTCTTACCCTTGGCAGCAGTGGATGCAACAACGGTCTGTGAAGAGGCCTTTTGAGGGGCCATCATTGTTGGCGAGGGTATTTATGGAGGGATTTTACGGTGGTGTTTAGCGAAGAGAAGGGAACTCTGAGTGCAAACTCACTCAACAGATCTCAATGAAAGAACTAATTTCGGGGAAATTTTTGCCACAGAGAGTTGGACGCTCTCGATTGGTCCTGCCTAGAACACAAAAGAAAAGAACCCTATCAGGTGAGGAACACCGGTGTGATGCCGATCGAAGATCCTCGGGGTGAGAATAAGTATCCTTGTTTGAAGAAAATAGAGAATACTTGTGAATAGTATGTTTTTGGTGGTCAGAAGCTCTCTTTATTCTTGATGGAATGGAGATTAATACCTGCCTGAACCGTGATCGTGGGTGTGAATCTTTTGGATCCCCATGACTGCATATTTGCACGTTACGAGTTTTTCGTAACCATGCAGAGATATCTACCACTATAATAGCCCGCATTGATGTAGGGATGTTGTAACATTTTGAATGTGAGAATGATCTGACAACATGACTGGATCCATGAATAGAGCGGATTGCGCCGTCCAGCAGTAACCAGTGCATGAGCGATAAGCTTCGAAGGGTCGTGTCTTCGTGTTAGAGTCTGGAGTAGTTTTAGAGGTAGTCTTTAAATCGATGACTGTAATCTCCAAATAATTGCATAGCTCCAGTTGAGGTGAGGTTCTGGATAAGTTGTGCGGAATGATGTTGTTTTCCATTGATTTGTAAAAGGGAAAAACTTACAAAAAAAAGAGTTTGAGGAGCTAAATTACAAGTATTCTTAAAAAGATAGATCTCCTCAGAGATTCTGGAGAAGTGTGCCGATAGGAGTCTGGTCAGCGCGCGACCACTTTGTCCCTTTGACGATGCGAGCGATGAGATTCCCTTCTCGCCTGGTTCTGGGAATCAGAGAATAGAAGGTTGGTAGAACCCTCTTTCTACTTCTCAAAACCGCCTTCAATTAGGAATTCCTTCTCGCCTGGTTCTGGAGATTCCTTGAGAAGAAGGTATTAGGGTATCAACACCCTGAATAAAGAAGCAATTCTCTAAAAGTCTCTGAATTCAAGAGCGCACGGTGCGTCGTGAAGAAGCCTCTGCTTGTGGAGTCCTCTTGTGCGTATCGTCTGAGAAAAGCTCTGAAAGGCTCAGAAAGGCTCTATTTCTGGACAGGTCTCTTGCCCATGTCTCTTTGGTCTTTTCTCCTTGTGCCCCTGGTGGGCTATTTATAAGGAGAGCAAAGGGTATAATTGTCCCTTGAAGATATGGAAACAGATTGAATCGGATCTGTTTAAATCTGGAAAGTAGCCTTGCTGCGAGGCTAGGATCAGCTTCTGCGAAGCTAGAAATGGCAGGTCGATTGATCTTCTTGATCTGTTTTGATTCTTTCCATATTATTGAAAGATCTCTCCTGATCCTCTTACTCATTTTTAGAAGAGTCAAGAGATTGAGGCAATCAACTGCCAAATTTGATCTCTGATTTGACCTTATTGATTTGATCTGATTAGATCTGATTTCATCTGGATATTTGATTGGTCAAAGGTTGACCATAGCAGACCAATAGCGGCGCTGCCCGCTTTGAGCTCACAGCGGAGCTGGAGACGGTTTCTGGCGAAGTCCGAAAGAAACCCTTCGGTGGAGCTAGAAGTCCTCTGTGGCGAAGTTGCGAGTTAGCTTCCTGGCGAGGCTTTGGATGGCTTCAAGGTGAAGTCGGGTGATACTAGCCTCTCAAGCGAGTCTTGAAAATACTGTGGAATTGGAGAGGTCAATGTTTCTTGAAGTTGTTGCTCAGCCCTCTGTAGATTGGCTTCTAAACTCTTTAGTAACTCAGATTTTTCTTCAATGGGAGGTCCAGAAAAAGGAGTATAGGAAGCGAAATCGGGGAATGAATATTGTGGACAAGGTGAATATGGTGGACAAGGAGGTTGAAAATTTGACTCGGGGGACTTGAATCCCCATTGACTCTGTGACGAGTTGAAATTATTTTGGAAATTATAGTCATAAGAATGTGGGTATGGGTTGTATTGATTCGGATAAGGCCAACCCGGTGTATTTAGTTGATGCATATTGTAAAACGCCGGGTTGGAATTATCTGAAACAAATGGGGTTGGTGTGAAAAAAGGATTCATATTCGGATTGAAAGAATTGTTTTTATTGAATGCCATTTCACAAACAATCACAAACAAAAAAGAAAAATCAAATAACAAACAAAAAGAAAAGAAAAATCAAAACCAAGCCAATAGGAGGGTTGACCTAGACCTAGATGTCCCTAGGGGCCAACGTCTATTCAAATTTTATTAGGGCTTGGGTTGTGTGAGTGGGGAGATGATTTTTGAGCTAAGGAAGGGTGATTAAATCCCACCTTATCTTGTTTGGGTTTTGCCCTTAAGTTCAATTTGTGCAAGTGTGCAATATAGACAAGAATATAACACAAAGCGATAAATCACCCACGTGTTTGTCCTATGCTATATGCAATGCCATATGTACATCTCCATCCAGATCACAACAACAGAACAAAATACAGTATATTGGAATTGAATTAACACGTGCCTAAATACAAATGTCTAAACCGTTTTAAAAGCATCCAATTACCGTATTTTAATTCTTTTATTTATTATGGTGTGTAGGTAATCACAGCAAAAAGATAGCAGCACAAATCAACTAGCTATTACAAGATACACATCCCAGAACAAACAAGGTACAACAATATTGCACAATGGCCGCGTTTGCGCGGCAGACGTCGCGATTTCGCGGCTTTCTTTTGGAATCTGGGGACCTGCTTTCAAGAGCAGGGAGGTACAAAGGTAGTTTATGTTCTGCAATATGAAGCACCTGTAAATATTGCCCTGCACACCAAAACAGAGAAGACAATGTTAACAAAAACGTGAAAACAAAACCATTCCCTTCCCCGGCAACGGCGCCAAAATTTTGATCGGGGGCGGAACTAGCACTCAAAAGTGTGTTTTATGTGAAATCAATGAAAAGCTCGAATGTGCTAATGTACCCTCGATACTTCCGTTATAGCATTGGCTTAACGGGTTGTATCCACAGGGAAGGGAGGCGATAGAAGCATTAACAGTCTCTATTCCCGTTATTTGTTAACAGTTCTTCTTTGTTAAAAGAATGAAAAAGAAAGTGAAAAAGAAAAGGAAAAAGAAATCCAGAGTGTGGTAGGTGAGGAGAGCGATGAAAACGGCGAAGTGAAAACAAAATAGAAGTGGTTTGGAAAATGAATGAAAAGAAGATGGAACAAAGGTAAACTAAGAAGGCGATGAAAACAACGAAGAAAATGATAGAAAGAATTTTGGAAAACGATTTCTAAAACAAGATAAAAGAAAACTCATGGCTACTAAGTACTAAGTGATCCACTAACCATGCTAACCTCTTCGAGATAGTTGCCTCACATTTTGATCCTCGGCCATCACAATCCTTGGCTCCAAGAGACGGTACAAAGCATGGCTCATGGATGGTTCATCGCAATCAAAACATTGCATCAAGAACAAGCTAATACAAGCATCACTCATTAAACTACTAGCATGAAATAAAAGAGCATAAAATAAAAGAGAGTTAGCTTGGTTAGCAAGTTAGCAAGTTAGATGTTAGAACCCATCATCTTTGGCCATCAATGGCTCTTGCAAGAACAAGGCCTTGTAGAGGCAACCCGATTCATGTGGATTATCAAGTAAGTGGTTAGATGGTTAGTGGTTAGTAGTTAGATTGCCATGAGAAGAAAAGTTAGCAAGAAATCATATAGAAGATGAAGGAGATTACAATGGAGGAGAAAGGAGGCACCTTTACATAGAGTGTCACTCTCTATTACATCAATCCCTCTCAATCTCTCTCTCTATGAATCACTCAGCCCTACTACAATGATCTAAAAAGAAAAGAAAATACAATAAATGAAGAACACTCACCTACACTACTCCTAAAATCTGCACCTACTCCTAAAAACGAAAACTGCTTGCGCTCTGGCTCTCTGCAGGGCTATTTATAGGGCTCAGAAGGATCCAGAAGACGAGACGGGGCCACGCGTCGAAAATGACGCGTGGCTCCACAACTTTGCCGCGTTTTCTCCAAGTTTGTCGTGGATTTCTCGGCAATTCCAGAGAATTAAATCTCTGGATTTCGTCAGGGGCTCCGTCTGGCATCGTGGAATGTCAGGGTATATTCTATTTCTGGTATTTGCGCCCGAAAATTCGTCTGACAAGCACAAGAGTCTAGGTTCAATGCACCTTCTAGAGAATCCTTTGCTTGGCCTCCAAGTAATTAGGGATTAATTACCATTAATTGAGATGAATTAGCCTCTTATTCCATCTTTGCCCTTGGACTTTGGATCTACCTGCAATTAAGACCAAAACACGATTAAGACGACTATTTATTCATTAAACGGTGAGAGAATGCGACATAAAATGCATAATCGTAGACTAATCAGCTATCCCTTTGGGCTCATGCGATGCTAAGTGCTAGCACCTTAGACCTACTGAGGTCTGTTTAGAAACAATCCGGGTTCACTGTCTGCTTGCTGGATCAGTGGAGTCCAAGTTGCTTCCTTGTCCCTCGGAGATGGGTGAAAACTGATCTTCAGCTCGTCTGTCACTTGTCTTTGTAAATGTCAACAAGTTTAGATATTGTTCGGACCAATAAGAATCTTGTCTTTTTTAAGTGTCAACAAGACCCCCTTCAAAATTTTCGAAAGTCTGTAATAGCTCAGACTTCGAAACACTTTGAACTGCTTTGACCGGTGGTGTGTGGAGTATGAACGTCGTCATGATGGTTGAGTTCAGCTTCGCTTTGAATCCTGCTTTGGGATGTAGATTCGTCGAAGAATTGCACAGAGGTTCGTGACTCTGAGTAGCTTCGCGTGCGGGTAGCTCCGCATCTGGGCTTCTGGAGATATGTTCGCCCTGGAGCGTTTGTCGCTTTTCCGAGGCCAACTGCCGTGGGCCAGTTACGAGGAGGATTACTCCTTTCTTCGTGCTGATCGAGGGAGATATTCTCCGATTTGCACGTTTTCAAGGGAGGATATTCCCTTTCTTCAAGGCGCAATAAGTGCCTTTATGAGGGAGACGTTTCTCTCTTTGCACGGTTTCAAGGGAAACCGTCCCTTTTCTCAAGGCGCAGTAAATGCCTTAAATGCGCTCGTGCTTCCACGCTTGAGGTGGCAGTGCTCAGGCCATGGGGCCTATAAATAGGACACTTGAGGTCCTCTGAAGAGAAGTGATCTGCTCTTCTCCTCTTCTCTTGGTTGGAGAGAGATACTCAGATCTCTGAACTAGTGGGAATGCCCACTCTGGTCATTATCTGGCCAAGGACCGGTGTAAGTCTTGATCATTCAACGACTTCACCGATTTTAGGGAATTCATCTCCCTTAATTCAGCTTTAACAGCTGCTTCAGAGATTAGTTTCCCTTACTCTTCATCTTGCAATTGACTGGTCTGCAGAGAAGGATTTTGACATAGCTTCCCCAACGAAGCTATCATTCTGACTTGATCACAGAAAGATCATTGTATGTTAAGTCCGCTATATAGGCAGAACTTGGGACCTGGTATCTTCAAGGTTGAGCCAGTCTTGCCATATAGGTGAGGCTAAGACTGTGTCCCATAGGATCAGTCTGGCTTAGCCATATAGGCGAGGCTAGGACTTGGCGTTTGCTGAGCTAGCCCATCACTGCTGTGCGAGCGAGGCTTATCCTCTGCTTTAACTAAAATCGGATTGCTTTGCCCCAAAGAATTCGGCTTTTAGCGCTTTTGCAGTGTCTTCTGTGTTTAACTGCTAACTTGCTCCAATTTTGCATTGCAGTGAGCTATGTTCGCCGATCTTGTGTCTTGATGAAAGAGACCGAAAAGTTGCCTTATGCTTCCCGGTTGAAGCTTTACTTTTAAGCAGGAGGAACAACTTGGGGCAGCTGATGTGTGTCCCAGAGGCTGTTGGCAGCCTCTTATCCGAGATGATTCGTTCTGAGGTGAGGCTGGTAGCCGCTTCGTTGGAGATGATCCGCTTCGGGAAAGCGGACGTCACACCTGTGAGATCACTGACATCACTGCCAATTCCCATTATAGGTGATCTATCATGTTGGCGGCGATAAGTTCATTGCCAATTTTCATCAAAGGTGATCCAGCTTCCTGGTGGCAAAATCTGCCATTATGTGGAAAATTATGGCCCTGTCCTCGTGGCACAACTGGTTACAGCCTTGTGCAGGAGGAAGGCCTTTCGTGTCCAGTTGGTCTGGTTTGGAAGCAGATAAAACCACTTGTATGCCTTTTGCGCAAATGATCCTGTTGAGCAACTGAATCTGTTGTATGAAATACAACTTTGATGTAGTATCAATGTACCTTTCCTCTTAAATCAATGAAAGTTCATTTTCTGCTCATCTGATTTTTGCCTGCCTTCATTGAGAATTTGGCCATAGCGGGGCTAAACTTTGTGCAGAGTTAAGGACAGGGTCCTTTTTGAATGAGCTTCGCACGATGCTGGCATATCGGCGAACTGTGCCTTTAGTGGGCTAAGACAATCTTTTTGGCGAAGTTCTTGATGAACTTGTGCGAAGTCCGCACTTTGACTCATTGGCGAGGTTAAGCCTTAGTGGCTGAGTTAGCGCTTCTCGAGAAGGCGCTTTAAGCAACGTTTCAAATTAAAACGGCGGCCCGTGCCCTTTTCGAGGCATCGTTTCAGGCGCTGATTGGCCTATAAAACCCGATCGGGCTGAGAAAGAACAGATCTTTTTTGCTAGAGAACTTTTGATTCTTCTTCCTCTTTCCTTTCCTCTTTATTCAGAAAGCTTTGAGAACTTTCGCAGCTCTTCAATGGCGCCCAAAAGACGAGCGGGGAAAGAAGTGGCAACTTCTGCAACGGAGGGTCCTTCTCCTCCTCCGGTCATCGAGCGACCAGTCGCCGGTAAGGGACTTTCCTTCTGATCAGAGACTGCGGTCTCTCTTTTAAAGCCGATATTTGGCTATCAGAATGATCTAACATGATCTATTTTTATTAGGGAATCCGTTCCCTGAATTTCCCTTATTTCTTGGACGGGGAACTAAGAACTGAACAGTTCTTGTCTAAGCTTTCGTACGAAGCTATTGCTTGGGCTGTCTTCGTCCTGTTGAGGAACAGGATACGGGTCTGTCCTTTCGATCATGGCCGTCAAGAATGGTTTTTGACCATAATGCCTTTTGATGACGTCAGCCCTTAGGGCTATACCACTTTCTGCTTAAGCGAAGTTAATACTTGGGCATTTTCTGCAAAATGCAGACTTGTCCGCGAAATTAAGCTTTGTTGAAGCTATCGCCTTGCTGGCTTTGCTCACTGGGCGAGACTATGCCTTAGTGAAATTAATGTCTTCATGTTCGCTTGGCTAGTGAACTAATCATAGTTCGTTTTGTTCTTGCAGTGCGCTACATTCCCGGTCCCTTGAACAATCTGTTTGGGATGACCAGCGGAGTTGATGGCAATATTAGCTTGCAATTTCAAGGGCAAGCTTCTCTGTTTAGTGAGCAGAGCTCTCTTATTCGAGACACGCTTATTCACGGTGGTGACCAACACACCACAAGGAGTATTCTGACTACGGCTCCTCTTGAAGATGTTGACCGTCGGACTTATAGGAAGCCTGACTTCATGTTTGGGGATGCCGCGCCAGATCCTGATCACCAACTACAGGCCGGAGAAGGGCAATGGATCTTCCAGTTGGGTGATGAGAAGTTTTACCTTCCATCCAACAGACGACATTTTTCTTTGTCTTCCTTCCAGTGTGTACGCAGGCTCGGAAGATGGCATGGGACGTGAGCCGAAATACCGACTCCGTCCACATAGGGAGATTGGCACTTCAGTCTCCTGGTTATGCAAGAGCGGGGCCTCCTTGTTGCATAATGGGTTTACATCCTGGGAATGTGTCGCGAGAGATCCCAGTGGGAGAAAATCCCGCAGTGGCGCTGACCTTTGGCAACCAATTCTGCAAGGCCAATGGGAACTACCCGGCCACTAACTTCAGGACTCCAGGCTGGATTCACCCTCTGAAGACGTGGTGGGTGGATTGACAACCTACATCTTTACTCATTTCGAGGAGGATTTGGAGAGGCTGAACCTCTATGAGGCCGTCAGGGCGACCTGCCACGGCATTGAGATGAACGTGGCGTGCTTGTAGGCCAACTTTGAATTGTATTGCCCAGCTTCAGGGACTTTCTTTACTCCTGTCGGCGAGTTGGGCATAGCCTTGCATGAGATGTGGGAAATCTCCGCTTTGCCTTTCGGGTCTCTCCTTATGAAGAATACTTTCCATGCGAGGCGGAGTTGGCTCTTCTGGAGAAGCAGGAGCCTGCCTTATTCGAGACTTATCGGGAGTTAATGTGCCACTTGCACATTTGTTCCGGCGTCCATGGTGGCAGCAAGGGCACTTCCTGTAGCTTAAAGAGCTGGGGGAATTACTTGTTCCCGGATATGAGGAATGCTCCTGAAGCAGCACATTGCGGAGTTGCTGATGGGGATATCTTTGAGCGGATGCAGATGCACCTTCAAAGGGATCTTGTCATAACTGAAGACGATGGTCACTATGAGAAGGGTGATGTCCTTCGGAGCTTCCATCATCAGGCTCGTCAGCCTATGTCTCGGGAGGCACTGCTGGCCGGTTTCTTAACCGTCTGGCTGAAGAAATGCGTAGTGCCATCTTCTTCGGGTGACATCATTCATCCGAATGTTTTGCTGCCCGCCGTTCGTTTGGTCCATGGTCGCCGTCTGGGTCTTCTCCCGGCCATGGTGTGCTGCATTCAAAGAGGCCTCCGTGCATTAACGGAGGCCTTTTGCAGGCCGCCGACGACGAAGCGTGGAAAGGGAGCCATTTTGCCTTGTGACGGACCCAATCCTAGGATAGGTCTGCCCTACACCTATCTGATGGCGTGGTTCGCCTTACATTGTCCTTCGCTGATTGGAGCTGGAGAGGACCCTCCGCAAGGTGTTCGAATGGCGCTCCTCTGCCGATTCGAAGGGCGTTCGTGGCTGAAGAAATACGTGGCTGAGGCCCGTAAATTGGTGCGTCGATATGATGTTTACGGTCTCTTCCGCTGTTTTCCCCGTATTCGGGGTGCAGGATACGACGAGGAGTTCCGAGATGCGGGGGAAGGAATGTCTTCCCTGAGCCGGGGAGTTTTTGAGTGGTTGGTCAGCATCCGGCCCTCACTCTTATTGTACAGAAGCGGAGATACCTGCTATTTGGAACCTTATGTCCCCAGCCAGTTTGCTCGGCAGTTTGGGTACGACCAGCTGTATGTGGGCAACCCCAATCCTGATTTGGCCTTCATGGGGAGTCTTATTGACGGGCCCGTGCCTGGCGATTCTTTACTGCAGGCGGTACTAGGGCGCGGCTGCGTACGCCGTTGAAGAGTCCCAATCTTCAAATGACCCTGTGCTTCTGCCAGTGGTACATAACTTTCAACTCCACACCCCTCGATTTCAAGACCAACAGCTCTGGTGTGAAGTTAATTTCTCGGTTGAAAAGGAAGGCTTCTGAGAAGAAGGGAGGCAAAAGGGTCCGCGTCCCGGGCATAGAGGAATTCGTCGCTGTTAATGACAGCGAGGCCTCAGATGCAGGAAGTCCTCGCTTCGAAGCGGGAGCGAGGGCTGAGACTTCTGCGACTGGCTCTGGTGTGATGGGGACCGTTCCCCCTCATCGTGTAGAAAAATTGGAGGAAGAGGGTTCTAATGTCCACTTCAAAAGAAAGCGGGAGGGTAGATCTCGTAGGAAGTCATTGGCGAAGAAGCCCCGTCGCCAGGCTCCTACGGTTGTCATAGAGGGCGAACCTTCAACAGCGTTCCCTCCTGCTATCCCGTTAGTAACGGACCGTCGGTTGCTGAACCGACTACCGGTGGATTTGCTCCGATCTGGGTAAGATCAACTCCGTCCGTATAATAGGTCTTTTGTGTGTTCCAAATGATTTATTATCAATTCTTCTTGATTATAGGAGCTGAGGCGGCTGGAGAGCAAGGGGAACATTATGATCCCCTATTTACTTATGGAACTGAGGCTGGTTCTTTTGTCCACCCGGAGGAGTCCGGAGGTGATGCGGCTGACATTGGTCCCTCGGGCGCTGGGACTTCCAAAGGAAGCCCTGTAGCGTCGAGCTCTGTTGGATGGTCCACAGGAGATTCGGCGAGCGGGCCAGTCATTCGTGCTGATTCCGCCAAGAATTTTCCGATGGAGCCCATGGAGACTGATGCGGCTGCCGAGATGTTTGAGGCGACGTCATCTTATGGTACTGTCCTGACCTCTTGGCTTCTATTGCATGTTGTGTCCTGTCTAAACACAGTCTTATTACAGGTGTTCGGCCTCAAGGTGCATTAGCTTCAAGGGAACCGGCTGATCTTCCGAGAGTCCAGGGGTGATATGAGCACTTCGACCATGGCGGATGCTGCTGTGTTGGATGCTCTATATGGCGACCTGCCCTCTTATCAGCCCCAGCCAGCCGAAGGACCAGGGGCTGAAGAAACGGCAGTTCCGGAGGTGTCCTCACTCCCAACTATATCAACGAGTGAGGTGCCGACAATTTTGCCAAGTGCGGAGCTGAGGGTGATTACAAGCCCTACTTCCCAACCCTAGTGGTCGAGCCTGCTGTTCAGGCGGTAGTCACTAGCCCTACCTCAGCGGTGGCTAGTATGCTGATCTCCATGAAGACTTCGCCGAGATCACTGACGACCTGTCCTGCTGTTGTTAGTGTACCCATTGCCTCCTTCCACGGTGGTATCGACCGGGCTGGGGGACTTTTCTGAAGTTGCCCATCTACCAGAGGTGGCCGAGGTTGAAAACGATTATATAGGCGACATAGTTGATAGTTTTTACAAAGGCTTAGGGCGATCCATCGACTTGGTCTTGAAAGGTTCGACTATATCGTTCTCAACTTTGAAGGTGGTCCTCTTGTGCAATATTGAAAGTATTCGGGACCTTGAAGGGTACCACCAGGCCGCTGCCTTGGAGCTCCTGGTAAATCAATTTGAGAGGGACGTAGAGGAATGGCGCCGTCTCAGCCGCTTGGACTTGGAATCTTTGGTTGATGAGCGGTTTGCGCGCCTTGTTGCTCAAAAGCATGAAGCCTGACTTGCCGCTCAAGAAGCCGCTGAGGCTCTTTCCTCTGATTTGAGATCCTTGGAAACAAGGCAAACAGAGGTTGGAAATGCCATCGATGCCTCCACTAGTGCTCTTCTTGACGCTGAAGATAGGATTGCGAAGGCTAAGGAGATGATTAGGAAGGGAAACCTTCTCTTGTCCAAGGCTGAACCGGTGCGTCTTGAAGAAGCTGCGCGGCTTGAGCAGCTCAAGACTCAAAGTGACGAACTCTCGCAGCAGGGATTGTCACAGAGGGCAACTTTGGCGGAGGTCGAAGCTCGTTTGGCCTGGCAATGGATTTTAATGAGGCTGAGCTGAGGTCGCAGGTGCTTGCCCAAGCTGCTGATGACCGGATGACGAGGCTGGCTTCCCTTGGAGAGTGGATCAGATCTTACAATGTACGCCTGTAGGTCGTTGTATATGTGCCTCCATGTATCTCATCTTTTTGGAATCAATGAAAATTCTTTCTTTTGTTTTGACTCCCTATCGAGTCTCCAACTCGTTTCATTTGCTGGATTGTCCTTTCAAAGTCGTATTGTAGACACTTGAGAACATAATCCTTGTTGGATTGGATAATAAGACTTGGTCATCTACCGGTTCAGAGGTCGCAATGACATAACCGATTGAGAAATCACCAATCTCAAGATTAGCCCTCACAGGACTAAAGGGGTAATACTTGCCTTTTGTAAATGTCAGCAAGTATGGTGGAGACCTGTCTTTTGTAAATGTCAACAGGCTCGAGGTTGAGACTTAGTTGTCTGCTGGTTCAGAGGTCGTAATGACTTAACCGATTTGAGACGCCACCAAGTTCAAAGGTGATGATACTTGTCTTTTGTAAATGTCAACAAGTATCGAGACCTGTCTTTTGTAAATGTCAACAGGGCTCGGGATTGAGACTTGTCTTTTGTAAATGTCAACAAGCTCAAAATTGAGACTCGGCTGTCTGCTGGTTCAGAGGTCGCAATGACATAACCGATTGAGACGCCACCAAGTTCAAAGGTGATGATACTTGTCTTTTGTAAATGTCAACAAGTATCGAGACCTGTCTTTGTAAATGTCAACAAGGCTCGGGGTTGAGACTTATCTTTTGTAAATGTCAACAAGCTCAAAATTGAGACTCGGCTGTCTGCTGGTTCAGAGGTCGCAATGACATAACCGATTTAAGATGCCACCAAGTTCAAAGGTGATGATACTTGTCTTTTGTAAATGTCAACAAGTATCGAGACCTGTCTTTTGTAAATGTCAATAGGGCTCGGGGTTGAGACTTGTCTTTTGTAAATGTCAACAAGCTCAAAATTGAGATTCGGCTGTCTACTGGTTCAGAGGTCGCAATGACATAACCGATTGAGACGCCACCAAGCTCAAAATTGGTGATACTTATCTTTTGTAAATGTCAATAAGTATCGAGACCTGTCTTTTGTAAATGTCAACAGGGCTCAGGGTTGAGACTTGTCTTTTGTAAATGTCAACAAGCTCAAAATTGAGACTCGGCAGTCTGCTGGTTCAGAGGTCACAATGACATAACCGATTGAGACGCCACCAAGCTCAAAATTGGTGATGGAATTTGGAAGAGGTCTCGTTTTCACGGGGAGAAACGAGGGAATCACTGTTATAGGTTTAATGTTAACGTAACAGTGAAATATATATGTGGTCTTACCATTCTATGATGAGAATTGGTAAGTGATTTTGGAGGTCTCATTTCACATGGAGAAACGAGGGAATTGCTGTCATAGGTTTAATGTTAATGTAACAGCGAAATGTATATGTGGTCTTACCATTCTATGGATGAGAATTGGTAAGTGATTTTGGAGGTCTCGTTTTCACAGGGAGAAAACGAGGGAATTGCTGTCATAGGTTTAATGTTAACGTAACAGCGAAATGTATATGTGGTCTTACCATTCTATGGATGAGAATTGGTAAGTGATTTTGGAGATCTCGTTCTCACAGGGAGAAACGAGGGAATCGAATGGGAATAGGTCCCTTGAGATTTTAGCAAACCCCCAGCTATCAACGGGTTTGATATGCCTTTACCAACTACCGTATGGGTTGGGCTAGTCATGATGAGTTATCGAGGACTTATGTTGGGCTTACAGGCCAACATTTTCCTCTGTCCTTAATCGTTAAGGATGTCGGATTATCTGGTTAATATATGCATAACCTCGATTCTCCTTCGGGACAGCCAATGCACGACCAGGTTCCTACTGGTTTATGGTTGTATGGTCTCGCTTGGAGGAAGAGAAAGGCTCTCTTTGTGTGTACTTTGGACACGAAGATCTTGATCAGAGGTGTAGTGTTAACTTGATCATGAGAAGGATCCTTAATCAAGGATAATACTTCTTTAAGAACTTGCCATTGATCGGCATCATGAGTAGGTCGCCATCTGAAGTCATAAGGCGGTACGCTCCGTTTGAATAGACTGTTTCTATTACGAACGGTCCTTCCCATTTAGGCTGAAATTTGCCTTTGGTCTTGTGCGTCATAATCATCGGTCGTCTGACGGCTAAAACTAGGTCTCCTTTATGGAAGACCCTCTGTTTGACCTTCTTATTGAAGGCCTTTAAGATTCGAGCTTGATATAGCTCAATATGTTGCTGGGCTTGAAGTCGCTTCTCATCTAGGGCTTCGAGCTCTGAGGACGTAACCGATCATTGTCTTCTGACGTGATCTTAGTGGTCAGAGCGACTCGCAATGATGGCATCTGGATTTCTAACGGGATGATTGCTTCGCACTCATATACCAGGGAAAAAGGCGTATTACCTGTCAGTGTTCGAACCGTGGTCCGGTAGGCCCAAAGACATTCGCCAAGCTTTTCGTCCCAATCTCGCTTGTTCGAGGAGACGAATTTCTTGAGTAGCTTGATGATCGTTTTGTTGAATGCTTCCTCCAAACCATTAGCGGCAGGATTATAGGCAGTGAAGTCACATTCTGAATTCGGTATTTATCGCAGAACCGATAGAATACTTGGCTTATGAATTGGGGACCGTTGTCGTGGATGATCCGCCTAGGGGCACCAAATCGATAGATGACATTGTGTTTGATGAAGTTAACCACATTAGAGGTCTTGACTTCAGCTAATGGTATAGCTTTCGCCCATTTTGAAAAGAAATCGGTTATTGCGAGGATGAACGGTGACCTTTTGTCGAAGAGGGGCTGATTGGCCCTACGACATCTACTCCCCATGCTTCAAATGGCCATGAAGCAACAGTCGGGTGGAGCAGCTCCGAAGGCTGGTGTATGAAGTCCGCATGAATCTGACATGCTTTACACCTTCGTGCATATTGGATGGCATCGGCTATCATAGTTGGCCAATAATATCCCAGCCTATGCAACCTGTCTTTAAGCTTTGGACCTGGCTGATGAGCTCCACAAGTGCCGTCGTGCGCTTCTTGGAGCACTTCCTGTGCTCTGAATTGGAAAGGCAACGGAGGAGGACACTGTCATATGAACGATGGTAAAGGGTCTTCAGAGTTGGATCATAGTAGAAACGAAGAGACCTTCGTCTGACGGACGCTGCTTCTTTAGGATCGTCTGGAAGCAGACCGTGCAAAGCATAGTCAATGAGAGGAAAGCGTCAATATCTTGGTTCAAGATCCGTGGAGACATTATAGACTTCTCGAGTTCTTAGCATATGCTTGAGCATACAAGATGTCGAGTTGCGACTGTGAGGTGATACTCGGTGTCAGCTGGCAAGGCTAGTGTCGTTGCTAATGCAGCAAGAGAGTCCGCCTTAGTATTCTGATCGAGACACGTTCCCGATGTAGAAACCTTCAAATAGGTTGGCCAATTCAATGGCCGTGTGATAATAAGGCACCAAGTCCTCATGGCGGACTCGTATTCGCCTTTAACTTGATTGATGATCAGTTTTGAATTGCCATAAGCTTCAAGGTAGCGTACCCCCATTCCATGGGCGAGTTGAAGACCGATGAGCAGAGCATTATATTCTGCTACATTGTTGGAGCATGATTCTGTCAAAGAAAATGCTCTGGGAAGAACATGGTTCTGCGGGGAGATAAACACAACCCCCACTCCGGCAATAATCTTGCCTTTAGGGCCCATTCGCGATGCTCCATAAAGAACATCTGTCACACTTCCTCTTCTGAGGTTGCATAAGACTCGAAGACTTCATCAGGGATATCTTCGTGAAGTTTTGAATGTTCCGGAACTGGATGAGCAGCCAAGAACTCTGTAAGGGCCTGACCTTTAACCGCCTTCTGAGGGGTAAAGATCATGTCGTATTGAGACAAAAGAAGTGCCCATTTAGCCAATCATGAATTCAGTGATCCTGGCTTTGTCATAAGGAGACGTAATGGGTTTATTTTGGAGGTGACATGTATGGTCTGGCCGATCAAATAATGTCGTGTCTTCTGAACAGCGAAGACGAGAGCTAAACACTCTTTCTCGATAGGGTTGTAGTGAGATTCCGCTCCTATGAGAGTTCTGCTCAGATAATAAATGGCCTGCTCGTGGCCATTGTCGTCCTTTTGAGCGAGGAGGGCACCGAGGGAGTAGTCCAGAGCTTTTACATAAAGCAAAAATGGTTTCCCTGATGTAGGGGCCACCAAGACTGGAGGTTTTGTGAGGTACCTCTTGATGTCTTCATATGCTTCCTGACAAGCTTGATCCCATACGAAGGAAGTTCCCTTTTCATGAGTCGGGTGAACGGTTGACAGCGGCCTGAGAGATTTGCAATGAATCTTCTGATATAAGCCAGCGTGCCTTGCAAGCCCCTGAGCTCTTTGAGGTTCCTTGGTGGATGCATGCTCTGGATGGCTTTGACTTTGTCTGGGTCAAGATGAATCCCTTTTGATGTGACAATAAACCTAAGGAACTTGCCACTGGACACTCCCAAGAAGGATTTTGTCGGGTTCATTTTCAGTTGATGAGCCCGCATTATGTCGAACATCGTTCTCAGGTCGCGAAGATGTTCATTCTTGTTGCGGCTTTTGACGGCAATGTCGTCGACATAGCACTCCACCGTTTTTCGGAGATGATCGCGGAAGATCGTACTCATTGCCCACTGGTAGGTTGCTCCGGCGTTCTTCAGTCCGAAGGGCATTATAGTATAGCAGTATACTCCCAATGGTGTTCGGAACGAAGTATGCTTCTCGTCATCGGGATACATCTTAATCTGGTTGTATCCTGAAAAGCCGTCCATGAAAGACATCCTTTCGAACCCGCATGTGTTGTCAATCATGACGTCGGTGATGGGCAGTGGGAATTCGTCTTTAGGACAGGCCGTATTGAGATCACGGTAGTCGATGCAGATCCGTATTTTTCCGTTCTTTTTTAGGACGGGGACGATGTTAGCTACCCAATCTGGATGTTGTTCCTCCCGGATGAAGCCACATGCAATGAGCTTGTGAACTTCGGCTTCAATAGCTTCCATAATGTTCGGGCGAAACCGACGTTGTTGCTGCTTGACTGGCTTGACGTCAGGCTTGATGTTTAGACGGTGCATAGCGACCTGTGGATCAAGTCCGGGCATATCTTCGTAGCCCCATACGAAGACATCTATATACTCTTTTATGAGCATTATCAATTCTTCCTTTTCTATAAGTGATAGGCTTTCACTTATAAAGATGGGTTTGGGATGATCTTGACTTCCCAGGTTGACCTGCATCACCTTGTCTTCAGTAGGTGGTTCGCGCAGTTCGAATCGCTTTTCCCACTGGAGGTTTAATTGTTGGGCCCATGGCTCCTCATCAATAGCTGCTGTAGGCTCTAATTGACTGCTTGAAGTCATATTGACAGTGAGGTCTTCGAACATTCCTCCTACACTGACATCTGAGTCCCACTCGGAGGATGAGGCTGAATGTGATGGAATTGGTTCATCGTCTTTAGCTTGAACCGTTGCTGACGACGTGGGTGTAACGTATCCCAACCCCCTGCGTGTAATATCATAGTAATTGCAGGCTTCCCTTTAGGCACAAAGTTCCGCATCAAGCCGCGCCTTCCTTCTCCAAAATTCAGGCCTGCTCCATGCTTCAAGTCGTATCCCATTTTCTTCATAATATGGCGCGCCGGCCGCGCGTAATGAAGAACTTGGAGTATCTGAACCTGAACTTGAATCTGCAACTGTAGGTCCCCGTGGTTGGGTTCTACCGAAGATTATCGGTAACTGCCCTTGTTTGGACGGAGGGATCACTAGCGTGGCCCCTTCTATAGTTTCCATGGGTGTGCTGGCCGCACTCGGCTTATGTAAGGGCATATGCAGAGAGCCATCTGTAATGGATTTAATCGACCCAATACTCACGGGATAATCAAAAGAAATATTATCATTAATTACCCATTCACCTTCATCTTCAGGCGGAGTATTACATTGGGGATTATTAAGACATGCGATAATTGATTCGCCGATCAGAATGGCTGGTATGCCTGCTTTAGATTCTGAATCCGCCTCATTGCCACTTTCATCATCGTCTGCAATGGTTCCTTAGGTGTTTCACTGGCCTCTTGATACAGGAGAGAGTCAGTGAAGTAATTTTCCACCCCTTTGAATGGTTGCTTTTCAGCGAAGACAGTTCGTACTGTCGCATCATCTTCAACATATTTGAAGCATTGGTGGAGAGTAGAGGGAACGATCCAGTTGGCATGGATCCATGGCCGTCCCAGCAGCAGGTTATATGATGTGTCAGCGTCAATGACATAACATGTCACTTCTGACTTCAGACTCCCGATTCTGCAACGGAGTCGAATTTTCCCCAGTGGATGACTGTTCCCGGCGTTGAAACCATATATTGTAGTAGTGGTTGCGGACAACCTGTACAGTGGTATGCCAAGGAAGTAAAGAAGCCTTTTGGGATGATGCTGAGTGCGGACCCCGGATCGACTTGTATTCTTTCGATGCACGTTGAACCGATATATCCGGTGTAGTACAGAGGTCGATCGTACTGTTGTCTTTGAGAAGCATATCTTCCGCCGTGAATGTAATAGCGGGCACCTTGGATTGTGTATGATGACATTCTGGGCAAGGAGACTGAACGTCGTCGTTAGGGATCTCAGGCATGCATGTCAGAAAGGATTCTGAATTGGCTAGCGCATCCCTGAGTGCTTCTCTTGTCTCTTTTGAGAGGCGAAGGAGCTCGTGTATAGTGATATGAGCTGGGATATTGGCCAGCTGAGCCAATATGTCAAACCGAAAGGGCGTATCAAACCCTTGGCCTGGTGGTTTCTTCAACACGTGGTCGAATCATAGCTCCTTAGGCCTCTCTTTTCCCTTGGTTGGGATTGGAGTGGATGCTGACATTTGTACCGACGTCGTTTGCCGTTGTATCTCGTCAGTAGACTTTTCATACTGCCTCAAGTATGATTTTTCGGATCGGGTGCCCGTCTGTTGAGGCGTATCGGCTTGCGCCGTGCAAGCAAGCTTTTCCCCTTCTGAATCGCTGGGGGAAGCTGATGTAAGATTACCATCGTCTGGCAGGACAGAGATGACATTGCAAGATTTGCCCTTTAAGTTGGGCTCCTTCGACTCCCGCTGTGCTTCTTGGACGAGGTCCGAGTGTATCCACATAACTTCCCCTGTCCCCAATGTTAAGGGAACAAGACCCTTATTATCTTGAGTTGTAGCTGGAGGATGCTTGACTTCCAACCGTGGCGCAGGAACTGGATAGGTCCTGTCAGGAACTGTGACCTTTGGGGTCTTGCCGAATTCGAGGGTCACCATATTGGCAGTGACCTTCTTTTGCTCCGTCTTTAATGTCAGGACCCCGGCGTCGACTAAGGCTTGAATTCTATCCTTGAGGACATAGCACTTGTCGGTAGGATGGTGATCATCCTGTGGTAGAGGCAGTATTTGGAATCATTTGTGCGTCCTATCTCATTGGGACGCCGAGCATCTGGCAGCTTCATTTTATTCCCTTTGTGGAGCAAATGGAATATCGTGACCACCTGATCGTCTTTGAAGGAGTACTGTTTTGGAGGGAACTTAGGCTCCTGGCTGTTGAAGCCGCTCTTCTTGGCCTTCAACTGCACATCTCCGGATAACTCCACAGACATAGTCTCTTTGCCTTTAGCTTGAGAAGATTGCGGTAGGTCGCTACGCCCTTTGTTGTTCATCCCCCACTTGCCTCTAGGGGCGGATGGTTCGAACTTTTTAGCCGACTTCTCGGCTATCTCTGCTTGTTCGACCAATTCCTTCCAAGTGTGGGCTTTGACAGCCCCATGCGAACTTCCACTTGGTCTAAGAAGTTGTGTCTGCATGTCTATAAGAGCATGGGTAATGGCATCCCTACTGGGCACATCAAGGATAAATTTCTGAACCGTTCAATGTAGTCACGGACAGATTCGCCCTTCCTCTGCACAGTGGAGAGGAACTTGTCCATGGTCACTTCGGTATCGTCCTCATAGAAACGAGAGAGGAACCGAGTTTCCAGGTCGATCCAGGAGTTGATAGAGCCCGGGGGAGACTTCGGAACCAGTCAAATGCCACCCCCTTTAAGGTGCCAATGTATAGCCTAGCCATGATGGCGTCATTGCTTATAACATTACCAGTCTGAGACCGGAAATAGTAGATGTGCTGATTTGGTGAGCTCTTTCCGTCATAGGTATGCAACGTCGGTGGTTTGAACTTCGGTGGATATGGCACCGAATCCCACTCCAGCGGATAAGGACGGACTGCCCCTACCTTCTTTAATTCATCCCTCTGAGCTAGGGATGTGATTTGAGCTTGGAGGCCCTTAAAGACTTCGGCGTCTAAGGAAGAACCCTCTTTGGATTTCTCCGTCTTTGGCTGCTCATTGCTGAAATGTTCCTCCTCATCGTGATTGTTCCCGGCATCATTGTCATTCCGATTGCTGAGGAGTCGATCAAGCATCTGTTGAATATTTTCCAGGGCCACTTGCTGGGTTTTGGAAGTTTGCTCCTGAGCTTCCAGGCGCCAATAAAGGTCGTCGTTGACGTTATCAGCCATATGACTGATGCTCTGTCTGTTCGCACCGAGCTAACTGTTGCCGAAGAGGCGTACCCACTGTCTTCGTCTTCTTCATCCGATGGCTGGAGTGATCTCCTGGGCTCTGTCGAGGCTAGGGCCGTTGAGGAAGAAGGCTGTTCATAATTGTAGGGTATCGCCACCCTAGATCTGGTGTTTCGGAAAATACCTTCTTCATGCACCAAGAATTCGCCTAAGCCTGGGCTGTAATCTGGATCTGGGGAGCTGTAGGGGGTGTCGTCAGCTGTTTGTCTTCCTCCGCGTAACTCTCGTCCTCTCCCAGTCATGTTGACGGATGCGGAGGCTGGGTCTCGTGAGGTACTCCTTCTGCGATGCTTCATAGGGAGATGTACAGACAGCCGATCAAAGACTGATTGCCGGCATGGAGGAGTGGCGAGGATTCGTCGTGACCGGCAACGAGCTGAATGGATTGTCACCAGCTGGCATCCCCTTTGTTGACAACAGGGGGAAGTAGTTCAGAAAGACACCAACTTCCGCTTGTTCGCCAAGAATTCCCGCAAGTCAGGCCCATGGGAGCCTACATGATCCTGTGGAGAGGCTTTTCTAGAGCGTACATAGGATGATGTTCCGTTCCTCTTATCCCTGCGGAAGGGATTAGCACTGAACAGTGCTTCAGTTCTAGCTTCGCCAACAGGTGCGAGCTTAATGTCTGACGAACTGGAGAGTGGAGCACGCTGTGGTGCTTTACCCACTATGCCGATGCAAAGGGGATTTGCCTTAGATAACACTCTGGCCCTAGCCTCGCGGCCATGGACGCAGTGAGTATGCTGTGGTACAGTAGCTTCGCTCATAAGAACGATGCTGGCACAAGGCATTGCTGCTCTTGAATTGGGCGACGGTATGATTGCCGTCTTGACTTTATGATTGGAGCAAACAGGCATCTTGCTTTTTTCTTCGCGAGAGAAGCGCGGTTTAGGCGTAGCTACGCCTGAAGCTTCGGTTGGAGACTTCTGTTTAGGCTCCATACCCGCCTTGGCAGAGGAGACTTAAGTTCACAAGGAACCTGATTAGCCACACGTGAGGCTGAGGGGTGTTGGCAGAATTCTGCTTCCGGTTTCTACTTTGAAACCTTGGTCGTGGAAACCTTCTTATGCTTCCGTGCTCGAAGCATTGGGCCACCCCCAGAGAGGACTTTTTCAAATCTTCCTTGATCGAACTGAACTACCAAGTTCTCACAAGTAAAGGAATCAGACTGCGGACGTGCTTCCTTGTTACGCGAAATAACCGCAGTAGGCTCGCAGAGAACCTTTTCTGTCTCCGCAGAGACTTTCCTTGAAGATTTAGCCAGAGAGGCTCTGGCTGCACCGGCTTTTCTGAATTCAGAGTTAGACCCGAAGGTCTGTTCGTCGCATTGCGAAACTTAATTCACGGCAGTGGAGAATACAGTCCCTAGCGGAGTCGCCATCTTGTTTTCCATTGATTTGTAAAAGGGGAAAACTTACAAAAAAAGAGTTTGAGGAGCTAAATTATAAGTATTCTTAAAAAGATTACAAGTAGATCTCCTCAGAGATTCTGGAGAAGTGTGCCGATAGGAGTCTAGTCAGCGCGCAACCACTTTGTCCCTTTGACGATGCGAGCGATGAGATTCCCTTCTCGCCTGGTTCTAGGAATCAGAGAATAGAAGGTTGGTAGAACCCTCTTGCTACTTCTCAAAACCGCCTTCAATTAGGAATTCCTTCTCGTCTAGTTCCAGAGATTCCTTGAGAAGAAGGTATTAGGGTATCAATACCCTGAATAGAGAAGCAATTCTCTAAAAGTCTCTGAATTCAAGAGCGCACGGTGCGTCGTGAAGAAGCCTCTGCTTGTGGAGTCCTCTTGTGCGTGTCGTCTGAGAAAAGCTCTGAAAGGCTCAGAAAGGCTATATTTCTGGAGAGGTCTCTTGCGCATGTCTCTCTGGTCTTTTCTCCTTGTGCCCCTGGTGGGCTATTTATAAGGAGAGCAAAGGGTATAATTGTCCCTTGAAGATATGGAAACAGATTGAATCGGATCTGTTTAAATCTGGAAAGTAGCCTTGCTGCGAGGCTAGGATCAGCTTCTGCGAAGCTAGAAATGGCAGGTCGGTTGATCTTCTTGATCTGTTTTGATTCTTTCCATATTGTTGAAAGATCTCTCCTGATCCACTTACTCATTTTTAGAAGAGTCAAGAAATTGAGGCAATCAACTGCCGAATTTGATCTCTGATTTGACCTTATTGATTTGATCTGATTTCATCTGGAAATTTGATTGGTCAAAGGTTGACCATAGCAGACCAATAGCGGCGCTGTCCGCTTTGAGCTCGCAGCGGAGCTGGAGACGGTTTCTGGCGAAGTCCGAAAGAAACCCTTCGGCGGAGCTAGAAGTCCTCTGTGGCGAAGTTGCGAGTTAGGTTCCTAGCGAGGCTTTGGATGGCTTCAAGGCGAAGTCGGGTGATACTAGCCTCTCAAGCGAGGCTATCCCTTTGGGCTCATGCGATGCTAAGTGCTAGCACCTTAGACCTGCTGAGGTCTGTTTAGAAACAATCCGGGTTCACTGTCTGCTTGCTGGATCAGTGGAGTCCAAGTTGCTTCCTTGTCCCTCGGAGATGGGTGAAAACTGATCTTCAGCTCGTCTGTCACTTGTCTTTTATAAATGTCAACAAGTTTAGACATTGTTCGGACCAATAAGAATCTTGTCTTTTTTAAGTGTCAACAGATGTGGGATTAGACAAGACTCGAGGCTCACTACTAGAAAACTGCAAGTTTGCGGCGGAAATATTGCCTCGAATATATATTCGATACAATATTTGCGTCGAAGTATCGCAAATTTGACGCAACTGTAAAAAACATAAGATATCAACTAAAAAAATTAATAAATGACAAATTACATCGAATATTTGACACAAAATTAGAGAACCGCGGGAATTTTTTTGTTGCATCAATTATTCGACGCAAACTGTGAAATTTGCTTTGCATTTTCGACGCAAACAAAAAATAAATTTTTGTGGAAAACCATGGGACATTTTGCGTTGAATAACCGACACAATATTGTACATACTGCGGTCAAAATATTGCGCCAAATTAGAAAGTGATGCAATATTTTTACATGTTGCATCAAAATAAAATTTTGACGCAAATTGTTTCGATTTAAGGCTGAATTAAGCCTTTTTTCATCTTCCTTCTCCCACTTCCCAAATTCCCCCTCCTCCACCCGGCTCTCCCCCTCCTTGGTGTCTTCCTCTCTTGTGGCCCCCAAATCCCTAGCCACCTCCCCGTTTCCCCGGCCTCCCGCCTCCCGCCCCTCCCTCCTCTGCCCCCTTCTCCGGCCATCTCCCCTCTCTCCCCCGGCTAACTCCCCCTCCCACGGCACCTCCCCGCTCTGTAGCCCCCTCTCCCCCGGCCTCCCTGCGCCCTTCCCTCCCGGGGCCGCCCCCTCTCTCCCCCGGCCCCCCTCCCTGCACCCTCTCTCTCCCTCGGACACCTTGCCCCCTCCCTCGGCCACTTCCCTTTCTCCCGGCCACCCCCCTGCAGCCCCACTCTCCCCCAGCCACCAAAAGGTTAGAGTTTCATTCTCTTTATTATGTTTTTTTCTTTTTTATAGTTTGTAGATTTAAATTATTTGTTATTTGCACTCGAATAGACACACCCACCTGCAATTGAAATTATATACATTTTTCATTTTGTTTGTATTTATCTGAACAAATATAATTTGCACTCTTTATCCATCTTTAAGTCTTGGGAAAAGGGAGACACGGACATGACACGGACACATACATGGGATACAAACATGACACGGACATATGACACATGACACGGGATACAAACATGTGACACAGACACAGATATGTATATGAAGCACGGACATAGACACAAGATACAAACATGACACGAACATATGACACAGGACACGGGACACAGACGCGTGACACAGGACACAGACATAGACATGTATATGAAGCACGGACACAGATACGGGACACAGACATGACACGGACATATGACACCCACACGGACACGAATATTGTTGGCCGAAAAGTTACAATCCCTGGTTTTATGTTTTGAGATAACAAAGTATATGAAGTTATTTGGTACTAATCAAGTTCAAGAGTGTATTTTAGGGCTCAAAAAGATCTAACAGGGTTCAAGAAGATCTAACAGGCTTCTTTCTCTAAAGGAAGATGTTGATGGCTTAAGGGCACTCAAGAACAGGATCATAACTCAAAGCACTCAGCGTCGCTCAAACGTCACTATTAGAGAAGCCCGCTTGAAAATTCTTGTAGTCGATTAGAACCTTGTAAGAAACTAGTTTGTTAAAGAGTAGAATATAGATTTGAGGCTCAAAGATATACACACACAAAAGTACACGTTTTTAAAAGTATAGTTTTGACATGTCTGGTTTTGATACTAGTTCCACATTTTCTTAGAAATGTCTATCTCAGTTTAGAACTTGTATCTCATGGCTATACATGTCTTCTGTCTTCTAAAATTCAAACAAAAATTATTTAAAATTTTCTTTATCTTCAAAAATTACTTTAACCCAGTTTTTGGCCTAGGATGGTCGACCGTGCCTATTACAGGCCAGAACGGTCGACCGCACGGTCGACCAAATCTCTTGCAATTGAGGTGTGCGTGAACATTCCCGATCGACCGACCGGTCGATCGATCCCTTATTGCGGTCGACCGGACGGTCGACCGACTGTAACTAGTTTGGTCTTAGTTAAACACGGTCAACCGACCGGTCGACCAAGAGCCAACGGCCAAAGTTTTTTGAATGGTCGATCGACCGACAGTGCCAGATTAGCAATAATGGCCAGTTCTTTTAAATCTATTTTTAAACTTGTTTCTTTTAAAATGTGAAAAGTTGAATTGGGTCAATTTCTTCCTTTTTAGACCATGTATAACTATTCTAAAAGTGTTTTTCTAAAACCTTTATAAAGGGTCAATTTCGTCTTTTTTAGACCTGGTAAGACTATTCTAAATGTGTTTTTCTAAAACCTATATAAAGAGTCATTGTGATTGAATATTTCATAACAACAAATTCTATTGAAAATCTAGTTTTTGCTTTCAAAGAGAAAAAAATCAAGTTTTCATTTGTGCTCTTAATTTTCAAGTTTTAATTGAGTTTTTCTGCTCTTAAAATCTCTCTTTTCTGATTTTCACTCTCACTTATATCCTTGAGCTTCAAGTTTACATTTTACTCTATAGAGTTTTTATAAGATAGTTGCAAAGAGAGTGTTTGTGATCTCTTGATCACCCAGAGCTTGTTATCTCCATTGGCTTTGTGTGATTAGTCTACAATTCTGTATTATTATATCGCATTATCTACCGATTTATGAATAAAATATCATTTCTAATTGCGTTTTGGTCTACTTTGCAGATAAATCAAGAGTTCAATGGCTAAAGGGTAATAAGAGCTTAATTAAACCCATTTTCAGGTAATTAAATCTAGATTTCTTAGAGGCCAAGCAAGGGAGCTTCTAGAAGCTGCATTAAACCTAGACTTGTGCATGTCAGACGAATATCCGGGCGAAAATATAAGAATTCGAATATACCAGGAAGGTCCTCGAATCCAGGAGATGTTTCTCGCCAAAATCAGGGATTTAATTCCCTGGTTCTTCCGCGAAAACGTGGCAAATGCCACATTTCCATGGCAATGTGGTGGGTCCACGCGTCGATCTTCGACGCGTGGCCCTGTCTCGCCTTCCAGATGCTTCTTTCACCTATATATACCCCTACAGAGACCTAAAACGGAAGCAGATGGGGAATTTGGCTAGATTTTCTCTCTTTTATTATAGATTAGGATTTTCTTTCTCTTTTCTTTTGTATTTTCATTTCTTTTTAGATCTTGTAGTAGGGCTGAGAGATTCAGAGAGAGATAGAGAGATATTGATGTAATAAATGGTAACAATCAATGTAAAGGTGCCTCCTTTCTTCTCCAATGTAATCTTCTCCATCTTCTACATGATGCTTAGCTAGATTTTCTTCTCATGGAGAGTAACTACTAACCACTAACTAGCTAACCACTTACGTGATAATCCACATGAAACAATAGCCTCTACAAGGCTTTGCTCTTGTAAGAGCCATTGATGGCTCATGATGATGGGTTCTAACATCTAACTTGCTAACCAATCTAACTGTCTTATTTCATGCTTGCTTCAAATCATTTTGATGATCTAATGTTTGTATTAGCTTGCTCTTGATACAAGTTTGAATGTGAAGAACCATCTTATTTGCCATGCTTTGTATCGTCTCTTGAAGCCAATGATTAGTGATGGCCAAGGATCCATGTGAGGCAACTATCACTAAGAGGTTAGCATGTTAGTGGAGTAATTAGTAGTTAGAAATCATGAAATTTCTTTCATAGCATTCCTCATTCTTTTTACTTTGTTTTAAGAATCATTTTCAAAACACTTCTTTTATGTTTTCATTGTTATTTTCACCATCCTCTTTATTCACCTTTGTTTTCATTTTCTTTACCACAAGCTCTATCTTCTTTTCTATTTTGTTTTCAAAACCAATTATCTTTTGTTTTCACATCGCTGTTTTCATCACCTTCTTCACCTATCACTTCTGGATTTTCTTTTCTTTTTCTTTTTCATTTTTTAACAAAGAAGACTTGTTAACAACTGACGTGAACATAAACTGTTAATGCTTCTATCACCTCCCATCCCTATGAATTTGACCCATTGAGCCAATGCTATAACAGAAGTATCGAGGGAACATTAGCACATATACATTTTCACTGATTTCATAATACACACATTTTTAGGTGCTTGTTCTGCCCTAATCAAATTTTTGGCGCCATTGTCGGGGATGGGAATGGTTTAAACTCACGTTTTTGTTAACATTTTCTTCTCTGTTTTGGTGTGCAGGTCAAAGTTTGCAGGAACTTAATATTGAGAACAACAATTAGCGCTATAGCTTCTGGCCCTTGAAAGCAAGGACCCAGATTCCAAAGTAACGCCGCGTAAACGCGACTTAAGCCGCGCTTCCACGGCCAATTTGTGGCATTTGTGTATCTTGTTGTGCTGGGATGTGTATATTGTAATAGCTAGTGGATTGGTGCAGCTATTTTTTTGCTTTGACTGCCTACGCACTACAATAACTAAAGAACTAAAATGCAGTATTTGAATGCTTTTAAAATAGTCTAGACATTTACATTTAGGCACGTGTCAATCAATTCCAATATACTGTATTTTGTTATGATGTTGTGATCTGTATTGAGGTGTACATATGGCATTGCATATAGTATAGGACAAACACGTGGGTGATTTATCGCTTTGTGTTATATTCTTGTCTATATTGCAAACTTGCATGAATTGGACTTAAGGGCAAAACCCATACATGATAAGGTGGGGATTTCATCATCCTTCCTTAACCCAAAAATCACCTCCCCACTCACACAACCTAAGCCCTAATAAAAATTGATAGACGTTGGCCCCTAGGGACATCTCGGACTCATTAAGAGATTGATCGAGGGTGGATTTGAATCTTACTCTTATGAAATTAGTGTCTAAGGTTAGAGATTAAGAGATTACGCCTCGAAGATACCGTGGTTTGGCGTAATTAAGGCCCGTTGCTTACGTACGGATACCTCCCACCATATTTTGCCCCTACCTGGCCGATTAGCTTGTGGTCGGATTCATACAACAACCTCCCCAGGTAATTGACCAATTAGGAGTCGTCTAGGTCTAGGTCAACCTTAGTATAGGCTTGGTTTTAATTTTTCTTTCTTTTTGTTTGTTTGTTTGCTTTTTCTTTCTTGTTTGTGTTTATTTGTGAAATAGAATTCAACAACAATAATTCTTTCAATCCTAATATGAATCCATATTTCACTCCGACCCCATTTGATTCGGATAATTCCAACCCGGCTTTTTACAATATGAACCAACCAAATATACAGGGTTGGCTTTATCTGAATCAATACAACCCATACCCCCAATCTTATGACTATAATTTCCAAAATAATTTCTTTTCTTCATAGAGTCAATGGGGACTCACCTCCCCCGAGTCAAATTCTCAACCTCCTTATCCACCTTGTCCACAATTTACACAATATTCATTCTCCGATTTCGCTCCTATATTCCTTTCTAGAACCACCAATTGAAGAAAAATTTGAGCTAGACAAGAGTATAGAAGCCATGTAGGAGGCCAAACAAAAATTTCATAAAATGTTACTCTCCCCAACTCCACACTATTTCCAAGATTCATACTCAGTCCCACCAGTTCAAAATAGAAAACCATCAATCTTGGAAATGAGTATGCTTGAGTACAAACAACAATCACAAAATCTGATGGACTCACGATTTCACCATAATTTTCAAAATAAATCTTCATCTTTTCAAGCTCAATCACAACAAAACGATGAACCAATCGACTATGAAAAGATGTTTGAAATCATGACTCAAGCTCAAATCGCTCATAATCATGACATAGATATGATGGTCAAAATTCTACATTCTCATCCTTTGACCATTCCTGATGTCACTAACTATTATGTTAGAGCCAAAGAATCATGTTTTTTTGAAAATCAAGATTCAATTTCAGTTCACCAATTTGAACTTGACCAAACTCTGACTTTTGAAAATCCCATTGACAGTTTGGCAAGTTATCCTTTTCCTGAGATTGAACTTGAACCTGAATATGGTCCTGAACCTCAACTTGGTAATTCATTTTCACTGCCTGATTCCATAATAACTGAGGTATTTTTACCTGATTTGAGGCCTTTTCCCGAGTCAGTATTGGATCCAGTGCCAGTCAATTGTGAAATTTAATCACTAATTTTTATGATCAACATATTGAACTTGACCAATTTTATACTTTTGAAAGTCCCATTGACAAATTGACAAGTTCTCATTTTTATGAAATTGAACTTAATGAAGAATGTGACTTCGATCCTCAAATTAGTAATCCAGTTTAAATTCCTGAATCAATATTGACTCCATTTCGCTACCCAATTTGAGCAACATTTTAGAGTCAGTTTTGGTTCTCATATCTGTCATTCTTAAACTTGAATCACCTATCTTAGGAAGTCACATTCCATTGTGGGAGAATGAATGTGGACTAGAATTTCAATTTCTTGATTTGGACCCGATTCCTAAACAAATTTCAACTCCTAAACTTTCACTTGATTTCAGTCACTTCCCTGAGTTGATCATAGTTCCTGTACTTCCTGAGTCCAAATCTATCATTTCATCATTTCACAATCCATTTTGGGACAAAGGTGTTGATAAAATTGACTCTGAAATTAATTTGAAAATTAGATGGGGTAAAATTCTTAATAAAATTCATCTATATATACATCATTCTAGTGGGTTGTATTTTAGAGGTCTCTGGTGGGTTCCTCCGAACTCCACGCGAATTAGATTGGGTCGCATTTCGTGGACCAATCAGACCATCACCTGAATCACCGCCTTGAGGTGATTTTTTCTTCCCTCTCTATTTGTTTCATGCATACATACATTCACGATGCATTCAGGACAATGCATGAGATAAGTGTGGGGGAGGGTTTACTTACATAGAGTTTTTAGATTTTCTTTCTTTTTTCACTTCTTTTAGAATACTTTTAGAAATCTTCCCCTTTTGTATAGGATTTTTCTCTTTCTTTAAAACTTTTTGAAATAAGAGATAAAGTTTTGATCTATTTTTAAGAAAATTAAGATGATCTTAGAAATTAAGGAAGTCTTAATTATGACATCTTAAACCCAGTCGAAATAATGGATCTTTTTAAAATTTTAGGTTAAGTAAGATAAATTGGAGAGATAATTTTATCTTAAATTTTTTGCCTTAGATAGTTTGCACTTCACACTTACACATTTTTGGGATGGAAACAAAGATCTAAAATGCCAATAATAAAAAAAAGAAAAAAGAAAAAGAAAAAATATATGGTATAAATAAATAAAAAAATCACTTATTAAGCTGGATAATTATGCCTTAAGAAGCATGATTATTCACGCTTAAAGGTGGTAATAAAGCACAAATAATCCCTCTTAGTTTTGTGGCCTTATTTACTCGAGTCATTAAACCGAGGGATGTTTTCTCATCTGATGTCGTCCTGTCTGGGAGTCATCGGTTAAAGGCTCACTACCCGGGTGAACTAGAAAGCCTAAGAAAACTAAGAAAAGAAGAAAATAAATAAATAAATAATATATATATGGCTTGATGGTTAGAGTTGAAGTCCTAAAAATTTTCACTGTCACAAAGTGCATATTATCCAAGTTTTATGAAGGATAAAATATTCAATGCAATTTTTAATTCTTACCTCAATTAAAGACAAGATTTTGCATATATACTAAGTTTAAGGAAGAATAATTTTTTGGTGGACTTATGACCTTAGATTGCTTATATTTTTGCAAAAATATTTCGTAAACTTGTCTCTCTTTCAAAATGTATTTTTGATTGGTCAAAAACAAGGTACAAGAAGTTCTTGCACAAGAATTAGGTGTAAAAGATATGGTTTAAGGTTTAGAGTTCACCTTTGATTCTTGTTCACTTCAAATATGTAATTGATATACCTTGTTCCAATCTTCCGCTATAGCATAAAGCTATACCGAGTCGAACCACAAGGAGAGCTAGCGTAGAAGCGTTACGATATTCGTGAGAAAAAGAAAACGAGAATTCTTCTCTTGCTTAAAAGAATGAATAAAACACAAAGAAAGGAATTAAAGAGTGTATGGATGTGTTCATGGTGGTAAGTGAAAAGAAATCAAGAAGAGGTTTGTTGTATTCACACTAAAAGGAAAGAAAACTTTAGAAAACTTGAATGAAAGAAAACCATGACTAGCTAACCTTAACTACCTTGCCAAAACATACTAAACTCCTTGATAGTGATGCATGCCTCATGTTGATTCATTGGCATGGATATGTCTTGCTTGTTGGTCTAATTACTTTCTCACTTGGATGATGGGGATTCATTCTTGGACTTGTCTTGTAGCCTCCATAGATGGTCATCGGCCTACAAATTAGACTTTCAATAATGGAAACAAAAGAGCTACACTCAAGGGATGCTAATGAATAGGCATACAACATTCAAGAATCGACATAATGAAGTTGTACAACAAATAGCATATTGGTGATCCATCTCCATGTTCCATCAAGGCACTAGTTCAAAAACTAGGCTCCAAGTGAGGCACACATGAATCATATGGAGAATTACAACAAGATACTTGCCAAGAAATGAAAAGAAACCCATCGGAGAAGAGAAAACCATACAAATTGCAAGATGAAGTAAAGCAATCACCCATGAGTTAGAAGTTAGCAAGGTAGTGGTTAGCTAGTACATGGAGAAAGAATTAGCTACACACCATTACAAAAGAAAAGCTAAACATGAATTAAATTGCAAGAAAGTAAACAAAGCAAGTAAGGAAAGAAATCAAACTAGAATCAAGCTCAAGTAGAGGAGTAGAGAATGGATCAATCCTTGTATAGCTCCAAGTTGTCACTCCTTGATGATACAAGCTCTCTCTCTCTTACAACTCTCTCTTGCAATGAAATCTAGGGAGAAGAAGATCATAGAGAGCTAAAAATCCTAAAGAAAAACTAACAAAATACAAAACTTTGAACTAATCTCTCTCTCTTCTCTGATCATTTTTGCTTGCAGGTGAAGGTGCACTATTTATAGCAGAAAGGAGAAGCTTCGAGAGCCAAGGTTGTTGCCACGAAATCCGGGATCTCAACGGCCTAGATCTGCCGCGGATTGCCGCGGGATCGCCGCCAGATCTGGGCCGTTGAGCCGGATCTTTCTGGTGAGATCTGGTAGTTGGGTTGTTAGCCACGTGGACTACTTGGATTCTCCAATTGGCGCGCGGATCTCTCTAGATCTGGATTTGAATTTGGCTTTATCTTAATCATGGATTAATCACTTAATTAGTGTTAATTAAGTGATTATTTGACTATCTCTCCTTTAAGTGTGTACCTGCAAATATGTAGAGAAGAAGAGTAAAAATCACATATTTATTTGTAATATGCATGGGAGTTATGATGTAAAATATGCAATATTGGATACTAATCACACCCCCACACTTATTCTTTTGCTCGTCCCGAGCAAAAACAAAGAAAAAGAAAATCTATACTACCAGTTTATTACACCACTTTCGCAGGTGACGCGATTGCACTGAGCATGTGCAACAAGCCGTTAAACCTCTAGGTTACCCTAGAGGAGGAGTGTTGTCTCCTGAGGGTTTTCAGCGGATTACACCCACAAAATCCATAAAGAAAGAAGACAAATGTTAGTGTTTTGAAAACGCATTTTGAATAAGAGACAAGTTTACAAACTATTTTTGCAAAAATATAAGTGATCCTAGGTTATAAGTCCACCTATAATCATTCTTCCTTAAACTTAGTATCCATGCAAGATCTTGTTTTTAATTAAGGTAAGAATTCAAAATTGGATTGAATATTTTATCTTTCATAAAACCTAGATAATATGCACACCGTGTCAGTGAAGGTTTCTTGGGATTTCAACTCCAACCATAAAGCCATTTATTTATTTATATATACTCTTTTTTTTTTTTTTTAATGCTTTTTTCTTCCCTTAGTTTAGGCTTTCTATTCTACCCTTGTAGCGAGCCTTTAACCGATGACTCCCAAACCAGTCGGTCTTAGGGCACCAGATGAGAAAACATCCCTCGGGTTTAAGGTCTCGAGTAAAAAAGGCCACAAAACTAAAGGGGATTATTTATAATCACCGTTAGGCGTGAATAATCATGCTTCTTGAGGCACAATTATCCAGCTTAATAAGTGAGATCACTGTTAGGCGTGAGTAACCATGCTTCTTGAGGCATAGTTATCCAGCTTAATAAGTGATCTTTTATTTATATTTTTTTTTTTTTTTTTTCTTTTCTTTATTTATATGGCATTTTTGGTCTTTGTCTCCATCCCAAGAAATGTGTAAGTGTAAAGTGCATATTTATCTAAGGTAAAAATTCAAGATAAAAATATCTCACCAATTTTACTTACTTAGTCTATAATTTCAAACAAGATCTATTACTTCAACTATGTTTAATATGTCATAATTAAGGCTTTCTTAATTCCTAAGATACATCTTAATTTTCTTAAAAATAGATCAAAACTTTATCTCTTATTTCAAAAAGTTTTTATTTTTATATATATTTTTTTATTTTTATTTAAAAGAAGTGTAAAATAAAGAAAATCTAAAAACTCTAAAAGAAGTGTAAAGAAAGAAATTCTAAAAACTCTAAGTTAGTAAACCCTCCCCACACTTATTTCATGCATTGTCCTCAATGCATTATGATATATGTATGCATGAAACAAAATGGAAGGGGAAGGAATTATTTACAAGGAATATACAAGTGTAACTCTCACCTGGGCTTTTGGTCGCTTCCCTCTGGCCCGTTTCCCATCGTTCCAATGTGTTCTCTTTCTTGAGCTCCATGGGAAACGGTCTGAATTATTCTAACCCTAGGTGTTTCCAGTTTCAATTGGTTGTTATTTTCATTCATACTCATTCCACCACATCGTTCACAAACAAAGTCCTTATCACCACTCTCACTCAGAATCTCATCACTTCCAATTTAAGAAATTTTAACTCTTCTCCATATAATTCTTCAAAACTCAAATCAACATCCGGAAGTGGACAATCAGCTAATTTACCCCGAGTTGACTCATCTAAACACATGATCTCATCAGCAAACAAGTCTTCAAAAGATATATCAATTGGAGGTTCTTGAAGAGAATCACAGAATTGTGACTCATCTTTTGAATCCTCACAATTGTCCTCAATAAAGCTAACCTCAAATGTTTGATCTTTTGTTTTGTGAGGCTGTGTGTAGAAGACATTGTGTTCATGTGTCATGTTACCAAAAGTCAACCTCATTGATCCATTCCGGCAATTAATGATTGCATTTGCAGTAGCCAGGAATGGTCGTCCCAGAATGACAGGAATTTGTGCCCTTTGATTGGAATTTGACACTGGTTTGTTTCAAGGACAACAAAGTCAACAGGATAAAAGAATTCTCCAACTTTGACAAGAACATCTTGAATTACCCCCTTGGGTTTAGTAACAGAGCGGTCAGCCAATTGGATGGTCATTTGGGTCGGGAGGAGATCACCTAACCCCAATTGTTGGTACACAGAGAAAGGTAGGAGATTAATGCTGGCCCCCAAATCAAGAAGTGCCCTATTTATTGTAGTCTGTCCTATGATGCATGAAATGGTGGGGCTCCCTGGGTCTTTGTACTTAACAGGAATTGGACCAGTGAGCAATTCAGTGATTGATGATGCTAGGAAGACTTTTTTAGGGACTTGGGTCTTTCTCTTCTTGGTGCACATTTCCTTCAAGAATTTAGCATATGATGGCACTTGTTGAATGGCATCAAGGAGAGGGACATTGATTTGGACCTTATTGAATGTTTCTTTTATTTTCTCCATGTGAGCATTTGACTTGTTATTTAGAAGCCTATTTGGATATGGTACTCTAGGCTTATAAGGTTGCTCATCTACCTTTTCTTTCCCCTTGGCTTGAGATGTGGATGGCTCTGCACTAGAGGATGGTTTGTCAAAAGTTGGTGGTATTGGGACATGAGGTGTTGGCTTTGGTACTGGATGAGATTGTGGACTAGAAACCTTATTGTCTATTTGTTTACCAGATCTCAGGGTATGAATGGCATGACAGTGACTGGGTCCTGAATCTTCAACTTTGAGATTTAGCAATGGCTGATTTGGGAACAAATTTTTTGCCAATTGCCCAATTTGGACCTTCATTTCATTCAACTCCTGCTGCTGGTTTTTTGTTAAGATTTCTATCATTTGTTTCAACTCAGATATTTCGGAATTATTTTGGGGTGGATGTTGAGGGTATGGAGATTGGAATTGTGATTGGTAGAATGGTGGAGGATTCTGATAAGACTGATATGACTGTGGTGGACTTTGAGATGGATGAACATACAGTGAATTCTGATCGAAACTGGATGGATGAAACTGAGCATTGTATGGATATGGAAGTGGTAGCATATGATGCTCAGGACCAGACTGACTCCATGGAAAATTTGGATGGTTCTGCCATCCTGAATTGTAAGTGTTGGAGTATGGATGATTATTGGGTCTGGTCAATACTGCATTCATGTTCTCCTGATATGAGTGGAGCTGAGATAATGGACACTCCTCCAAGACATGGCTAAGGTCATGACAGTTGGTGCAACCCGGTTTAATCAGAGGCAATGGGTTGACCTGGTTGACCATAGAATTCCCTTTTGACTCAAGCAGTTCTATCCTCTTTATTAATTGTGTGATCTTGGTTTCTGCAGCTAGAGAGGATTCTTTGGAGTGTGTACCAGTTCTGGAAGTGGTGGAAGTGGATTTGTCAGGACAAGACTCCCACTGAATGGTTTTTTCAGCTAGGGTTTCAAAGAGATCCCACCCCTGATGTTCATCTTTTTTCAAAAATTCCCCCTGGCACATGGATTCTAAAAGGGTTTTCGTTTGGTAATCTAATCCATCATAGATAATCTGGCATAGACGCCATTTCTCTATGCCGTGATGGGGACACAGGGCAAGAAGGTCTTTGAAACGCTCAAGATACTTCCAGAAAAGTTCATTTGTTTCCTGCTTGAATTGCATTATGTTCTTTCTCATGAGGGCTGTTTTGTGGATAGGATAGAATTTCTTAAGAAAAACTTTAACAAAATCCTCCCATAAAGATATGGAACTGACTGGAAGATTATAAAGCCATTTCTTAGCTAAATCCTTAAGTGCAAACGGTATGAACCGTAACCTAACAGCATCCTCAGACAGTTGGGAAATTCTCATCATTTGGCATACCTCTTCAAACTCACGAATAAAGAGGTACGCGTCCTCAGACTCTAGACCATGGAAATGGGGAAGTGTACTAATGAATTGTGGTTTCAGCTCATAATTGTTTCCATTAGGCTCGGGGAGAAGAATGCATGAAGGAATGGAGGTGCGAATCGGATAAAATCGATCCTGAAGTGAGACGTTGTTCTTCATTGGATGAAGTGGTTATGGAAGTGTAAGTGTAGAAAGGATTAGGATCACGAAACCTCTCTCGTATAATCACAAACAACGTACACCGATCACACCAGCGAAAAAGAAAAAATAACAAACAATTAAAAGAAAAAAAAAATCAATCCAAGCTTCTAGGTTTCTGACCCTAGACGACTCCTAACAATAGATCGTCCACAGGAGGTTTGGTGCAGACTATGACTATAAGCAAATCAGCCAGGGAAGGGTAAAGTTGGTGGGAGGTTTTCCGTCCGAAGACGTTCCTTAATTAAGTAACCAACAACCTTCGGGCTTTCGGCCCTTAACCCCTTTCCTAGACACCGATTTTACGAAAGTCACTTTCCAACACTTTTCCCCCTTAGGAAAATCTCCTAAGTGAGTCCGAGTTGTCCCTAGGGCCAACGTCTAGCAATTTTTAATTAGAAGCTTAGGATAGTGAGTACGTGGGGAAATGGTTTGTGGGCTAAGGAAGGGGTGATAAAATCCCCACCTTATCTTTGTTATGGGTTTTGCCCTTAAAGTTGATTCGTGCAAGTGTACGATGTAAACAACCAAGAATCACTCAAAGCGGAATTAAATCATACAACGAGTGAGTCCTAGTCTATATGCTTATGCTTACGTACCTTGTCCCACGCGCTCTTCAACAGTAAATGTAAAGTAATTGAAAGACACGTGCCTATAATGCAAGATGTCTAAACAATTTTTATCAATTTACACCAAATCTTTTACTGTTGATTAGCAAATATCAGGGGAAGAATACAAGATTTCAGATATATCAGCAGAAGTAATTTGCAAAGCAGCAAGCCCTGCAGAAAAATTGTTAGAAGTGAACTCCTCTTTGCCGCGTTCCCACGGCAAAATGCCGCGGCTACGCGGCAATTTGGAGGGATCCTGGGCTCTGCTTTCGAGAGCAGAGGCCCAGGTCCACTTATATGATTCTGCACTGCAAGATTTTCTGTATCTTCAACCTGTACCTGCAACAGAGAAGAAGTATCGTTTAGTTTCTCACTTTTAAAGCAAATACCGTCGCTCTCCCCGGCAACGGCGCCAAAAATTGATTGGTCAAAAACAAGGTACAAGAAGTTCTTGCACAAGAATTAGGTGTAAAAGATATGGTTTAAGGTTTAGAGTTCACCTTTGATTCTTGTTCACTTCAAATATGTAATTGATATACCTTGTTCCAATCTTCCGCTATAGCATAAAGATATACCGAGTCGAACCACAAGGAGAGCTAGCGTAGAAGCGTTACGATACTCGTGAGAAAAAGAAAACGAGAATTCTTCTCTTGCTTAAAAGAATGAATAAAAGACAAAGAAAGGAATTAAAGAGTGTATGGATATGTTCATGGTGGTAAGTGAAAAGAAATCAAGAAGAGGTTTGTTGTATTCACACTAAAAGGAAAGAAAACTTTAGAAAACTTGAATGAAAGAAAACCATGACTAGCTAACCTTAACTACCTTGCCAAAACATACTAAACTCCTTGATAGTGATGCATGCCTCATGTTGATTCATTGGCATGGATATGTCTTGCTTGTTGGTCTAATTACTTTCTCACTTGGATGATGGGGATTCATTCTTGGACTTGTCTTGTAGCCTCCATAGATGGTCATCGGCCTACAAATTAGACTTTCAATAATGGAAACAAAAGAGCTACACTCAAGGGATGCTAATGAATAGGCATACAACATTCAAGAATCGACATAATGAAGTTGTACAACAAATAGCATATTGGTGATCCATCTCCATGTTCCATCAAGGCACTAGTTCAAAGACTAGGCTCCAAGTGAGGCACACATGAATCATATGGAGAATTACAACAAGATACTTGCCAAGAAATGAAAAGAAACCCATCGGAGAAGAGAAAACCATACAAATTGCAAGATGAAGTAAAGCAATCACCCATGAGTTAGAAGTTAGCAAGGTAGTGGTTAGCTAGTACATGGAGAAAGAATTAGCTACACACCATTACAAAAGAAAAGCTAAACATGAATTAAATTGCAAGAAAGTAAACAAAGCAAGTAAGGAAAGAAATCAAACTAGAATCAAGCTCAAGTAGAGGAGTAGAGAATGGATCAATCCTTGTATAGCTCCAAGTTGTCACTCCTTGATGATACAAGCTCTCTCTCTCTTACAACTCTCTCTTGCAATAAAATCTAGGGAGAAGAAGATCATAGAGAGCTAAAAATCCTAAAGAAAAACTAACAAAATACAAAACTTTGAACTAATCTCTCTCTCTTCTCTGATCAGTTTTTGCTTGCAGGTGAAGGTGCACTATTTATAGCAGAAAGGAGAAGCTTCGAGAGCCAAGGTTGTTGCCACGAAATCCGGGATCTCAACGGCCTAGATCTGCCGCGGATTGCCGCGGGATCGCCGCCAGATCTGGGCCGTTGAGCCGGATCTTTCTGGTGAGATCTGGTAGTTAGGTTGTTAGCCACGTGGACTACTTGGATTCTCCAATTGGCGCGCGGATCTCTCTAGATCTGGATTTGAATTTGGCTTTATCTTAATCATGGATTAATCACTTAATTAGTGTTAATTAAGTGATTATTTGACTATCTCTCCTTTAAGTGTGTACCTGCAAATATGTAGAGAAGAAGAGTAAAAATCACATATTTATTTGTAATATGCATGGGAGTTATGATGTAAAATATGCAATATTGGATACTAATCAATTTTCAAAATACTAAATTTGCCTTCTTTCTTTATGGATTTTGTGGGTGCAATCTGCTGAAAACCCTCAGGAGACAAAACTTTTCCTCTAGGGAAAACCAAGAGGTTTAACGATTGTTGCACACGCTCAGTGCAATCACGTCACCTACGAAAGTGGTGTAATAACATTTGTAGTATAGTTTTTCTTTTCTTATTTTGCTCGGGACGTGCAAAAAGATAAGGGTGGGGGTGTGATTAGTCTACAATTCTGCATTATTATATCGCATTCCCTACCGATTTATGAATAAAATATCATTTCTAATTGTGTTTTGGTCTACTTTGCAGATATCAAGAGTCCAATGGCCAAAAGGTAATAAGAGCTTAATTAAACCCATTTTCGGGTAATTAAATCTGGATTTCTGGAGGCCAAGCAAGGGAGCTTCTAGAACATACAATGAACCTAGAATTGCGCACATCAGACAATATCCAGGCGAAAATACCAGAATCTGAATATACCAAGAAGGCCCTCGAAGCCAGGAGACATTTCTCGCCAAAACCAGGGATTTAATTCCCTGGTTTTGCCACGAAAACGCGGCAAATGCCGTGTTTCTGTGGCAATATGGTGGGTCCATGCGTCAATCTTCGACGCGTGGCACTGTCTCGCCCTTCCAGATGCTTCTTTCGCCTATATAGACCCCTGTAGAGACCCAAAATGGAAGCAGATGGGGAATAAGGCTAGGTTTCTCTCTTTTGTTGTAGATTAGGATTTTCTTTCTCTTTTCTTTTGTATTTTAATTTCTTTTAGATCTTATAGTAGGGCTGAGATATTCAGAGAGAGATAGAGGGATATTAATGTAATAGATGGTAACAATCTATGTAAAGGTGCCTCCTTTCTTCTCCAATGTAATCTTCTCCATCTTCTACATGATGCTTTGCTAGATTTTCTTCTCATGGTGACTAACTACTAACCACTAACTAGCTAACCACTTACTTGATAATCCACATGAATCTAATAGCCTCTACAAGGCTTTGCTCTTGCAAGAGCCATTGATGGTTCATGATGATGGGTTCTAACATCTAACTTGCTAACTTGCTAACCAAGCTAACTCTCTTATTTTATGCTTGTTCTAATCGTTTTGATGATCTAATGTTTATATTAGCTTGCTCTTGATACAAGTTTGAATGTGAAGAACCATCTTATTTGTCATGCTTTGTATCGTCTCTGAAGCCAAGGATTAGTGATGGCCAAGGATCCATGTGAGGCAACTATCACTAAGAGGATAGCATGTTAGTGGAGTAATTAGTAGTTCGAAACTATGAGATTTCTTTCATAGCATTCCGCATTCTTTTTACTTTGTTTTAAGAATCATTTTCAAAATACTTCTTTTATCTTTTCATCGTTGTTTTCACCATCCTCTTTATTCACCTTTGTTTTTATTTTCTTTACCACAAGCTCCATCTTCTTTTCTATTTTATTTTCAAAACCAATTATCTTTTGTTTTCACATTGCCGTTTTCATCGCCTTCTTCACCTATCACTTCTGAATTTTCTTTTCTTTTCTTTTCCTTTTTCATTTTTTTAACAAAGAAGACTTGTTAACAACTGACGTGAACATAAACTGTTAATGCTTCTATCGCCTCTTGTCCCTGTGGATTCGACCCTTTGAGCTAATGCTATAACGGAAGTATCGAGGGAACATTAGCACATATACATTTTCACTGATTTCATAATACACACATTTTTAGGTGCTTGTTCTGCCCCGATCATTGTGCTGCCTCTGGTGTAAAGGATTAAGTTGGGGAGTTGTGTAATCCGAGTGATTGTAATTCCTTATTGTAAGGTCCCTTTGTGGAAGATCCAATAGTAGATAGTGAAATCCTTCAGGTGGTGAAGGCGGGGACGTAGAGCGATGGCTCGAACCTTGAAATAAATCTTTTTCTTTGTGATTACTTTATTATCTCTATTTATTTGTTTATCCTTCATTTATTCTTGTCGATCAATACTCATCTCAATAAGATAATAATTGAGCACCTCAACTCTTATCTAGAGGGATCACGAGGAGAGGTTCAGAGCCCTTCACGGGAAATCCGGCTTCAAGTTTTATTTTGAGTGATCGGTTATGTTATTTCATATTATATTATCTTGAATTTTTATTTGATTAGCTATACACATTTTCACCCTCCCTCTAGGTGAAATTCTAATTGGTATCAGAGCTTGGTGCTCTTGATTTGGGTCAACAACCTAGAGTTAAAGATTAATATTTTTGCTAATCACAATATTTGTACACACACTCATGGATTTCATGACACCTCTCTTATTTAACATTCTTGACTTCCAAACTTAGAAAGTTAAGATGTCCATGTACCTAAAAGCCCTAGGTATTCATGTTTATTTTGTCACTATTAAAGATTCTTATTGTTTAATTGGAAAACATGTTGAGGCTAAAACAAAAACCATTCATGCTTTAAAATCTACCCTAAATGATGAATATTTATCTAAGGTTGCTAACTTTGATTCGGCTTTTGTAGTATGGAACACCCTTATCTCCCTTGGTGAACATAAGCAATACTACATGGGGGGTAACTCAGATGATGGAAGTGCTACGTCCAACATGTGCTACATGGTTCAAGGGGATGACCCCCTTGAGGTAAATTATGAATCCGAGCTAGAAGAAGATATTGACATGCCTTATGATGAGCTTGCATCTTTTTGTCAAAAACTTCTTTAAAAATGTGATTTGTTAAAAGAAGAAAAGGACTTAGTTTTAAAAGAAAATAAAACTTTGTTGATGGAAAACAATTTTTTGAAAAAGGAGAATGTTTCTTTATCTTCAAAATTGAATGATACTTTTGAAGGAAACAATTCTTTAATAAATAAAATTGATTCTATTTCAAAATAAAAGGAAACTATTTTAAAGAAAAATAACTCTTTGAAAAAAAAATATTTTGAAAGAAAACGAAAATATTCCTATTTCTAAAAAGAAAAAGGATTTTGTGTCTCATGTCTCTTCTTCCAAAATTAATAATGATATTTCTATTTTAAAGAAGAATATTGATTATTTGGGCTCTACTTTAAGCCAATATGCATTTAAACACATTATATTAGAATTCATGTTTCGCAAGAAATAAATTCCACGTGTTGATGCATAAACCCCACGGCATACATATGCATGCCATGCTCACACTCACATAACTCATATGCATGCTAGAGTGTATAAATGTACACACTGTGGCTGCAAAGGTCATCTTGTAAAATTTTAATTTTATAAGATAAATACTTTAAAATTTGCAAATAAAAATGTTTGGGTTCCATTTGTTTTTACCCCGTGACCCAAAAAGATATAGGTAACAAACTCCCCACTTCTTGTGTTTGATGTAGGTGTGGGCTCTTACAAAATGTGAGAGGGTTAGTGCCTTGATGGTGGATGCATATGGAGCTAGATGACATACCTAATTAATACATCGCTATCAAGTATGTTGGTGGGAGGACCACCATGGTTTGGAGACTTAGAGAATAGTTCATATAGTTTGGTAACTATCTCTAAACTTCTATTTTTAGCTTACATGCTTTTATATTGATAATATTTAGCATGTTATGATTTTAATGCTCATTATGTTAAATGCAATGTTACTAGACATGTGATATACATAAATAGTCTTTGAGATACACCCATGTTCATATGAATTTATATTTTGTGTTCTACTATTGTGTAACTACTTGTATATACTAGTTCTAAAACACGTGCATTTAGCCTAATGATCATGTTGTTTCTACTTCGTATGGCGATTACTTGTTTGATGTAGTTTTCATTAAAACTTGTGTTTATACTTGTACAAGTAGTGAGCTACACTTAATTATTATATGGTTGTGCTTCATTGCTCATTTGTACTCATTACTGTAGGATCTATAAATAAGGCAACACAAACACTAGAGGGGGGATGAATAGTGTTTATAAACTTTTAAAAATAAACTACTTGCTGGAAAGTAAATGTACAGAAAAAATCTCCGAAAAATACAAAAGCAAATATAAGAGATTTTATCCTGGTTTGGTCCTTGTGACCTACGTCCAGTCCCCAAGCAACCCGTTTGAGGTTTTCCTTTTCCTGATTTTTCTACACCCCAAAATTAACTCCTTACACACCACTTGACAGAACAGCCTTTGCCAAATCTGTACAACTCTTCTCTACACCAAGAAGATAAGAATTCTTTGAATGAATACAATGAATCCTATAAGCTGTGAATCTTGTACTTGATTGTGGACAAGGTCTCTTATAGGTGGACTCTCAGAATTCTTCACAATAGAATAAAAATTGTGTGATGAATAGAAAGTAGAAGCAAGTTTTTAGAAAAAACAGAACTTTGAACAGAGTTTAAGGCAGAAAACTTGTGTTTTAAATTGGTGTATTTATCCTAGGACAACATCCCTATTTATAGGTGAAATCAATGGTCAGTTAGGGAAGTAATCAACTCAAATTTGAAATTTTAAATGTTACATAAAACACTAAAAATCAATAACTGTTTAACAGTCAGAAACTATAATAAGTCGACCAGGGTATGGAGGGTAGTCGATTAGAAGAACAATTTTTGCATAAGTTAGTCGACTAAACAAGGAAGCAAGTCGACTATATCAAGACTGATACGGAGATAAGTTTCTGGAAACTATAATTAGTCGACCAGTAGAAAAGGGTTAGTCGACTATAACATGAGTTAGTCGACTATCAGTATAGGTAAGTCGAATAATACTGCTAACAGACAATAAACAGAGAACTGATATATTTTGTGGAAAGGCTTAGTCGACTACATAAAAGATCAAGTCGACTAGAAGATAGGTTAGTCAGCTATATTAAGGTATAAGTCGACTATATGACTATATTGTGAGTGTGATCAAGGCTTTTAACCAAAATTCTAAAAATACACAAAAGAGTCAAAATCTTTGTATGAGCTTGAACAACCAGAACTTTGTATTAACTCTTGAGATAGAGCTCCAATGCATCTGTATCACTTTTATTATCCATCATCAAAATCTATCAAACTGAAAGTTTCAACATTCTCTCCCTTGATGATGACAATCTGTGTGCACGAAAACTCCCCTGCAAAGAAAACTCCCCTGCAGTGAACAGGTTATAACAAATATATATAACAAGTGTTCTTGTTCTCCCCCTGCATGAGACATAAAATATAGCCATATCCATATATCGTATCCACATAACTTTACCATATATCAAGAAAACATAGCATAAAATATCAGCACATATATAACTTCTAACTTTCTCCCCCTTTGGCATTAACAAAAAGCGAAATATCACAGATCATAAAGAGAGACATTAACAACCCACGTTTTCATAACAGAACAGAAAATGTCAAGTAGTACAAAAGAAAAACAAAAGAGTCATAACAAAAAGAAAATACAAAAAGATACAAGAACTCCTAAAACATGTAGCAATAAAAACAAATCCAACGCCACGTCCATCAAATGTTAAATCCGGGAGGAGGAGGTGGTGGAAAATTGGTCTTCAGGAGATCCAGAATTTCCTTTTAAGTGGCTTCAAAAGACTTCATCATTAGTTGCATACTCATAAAATGCTCCATAAGTAAAGACTGATTTGTGAGCAATGCAGACTGAGAATTCAGCATAGATTGTTGTTGGGCTTGTAGAGTCAAGATTTCAGCAGAAATAGAGTTGTTGAAAGCATCAGGATAGGAAGGAGGTGGTTGAGAGGAAGGGTGTTCAGTGAATGGAGGTTAGTAGAGGAGGAAGGAACTTGAGTAGAACTTTATGGAGGATGATTAGTCACATATATTGCATATACATTGTCACCTTACCATACTTTTTAGCTAATAAATCCTATTAATAAGTCTTTTTTTCTTTGTTAAATGTAGGCCCAAATTGCTAAGAGAAAGGAAAGAGAAACAAGCCCAAAAGCCTACCAAATTCTGATTTAATTCAGAAGAAATTCGAAATCAAGGAATCAGGGCTAAATCTTGGCATATCAAGAGGTTGAAAACTGGTTGAGAAGAATCCTCCTTGAATCAAGCGATTGAAGCCAACAATCAAAGGCTTTTTCGTCAAATCCTGGAGCAGAAACGAGATAACCAGAAGTAGATACAGGAGAATCACCAAACCAGGGGAAACCACCAATTGGGTGTGGCCACATGGCCACACCAGGGCGTGAAAATGCGGCCCAAGCCGCGTTTTCGCGGCTATCTAGTGTCAGTTGGGGGAGAGTTTGCTTCCCCAATCTTCCCGGGATCCTCCCCTTTGGTTTTTCCCTATAAATACCAGTTTCAACAGAGCAAAAAGGAGCGAAGACTAGAATTAGAATTTTTATTTATTTTCTAAGGATTTAGGCTCTTTGTTAGCTAGTGCAAAAGTTGTATTCTTGTTTTTTTAAATTTTAGTCCAGTATCAATACTTGTGAGAGAGAGGAATTGAGTGCTTGTACTTGAAGATTGAAGTGACATCAATACAAGAATCGATCTGCTTTTTCTTCCACTCATATTACGGTATGGCTTGAATTATTTATTTGCTTTCTTCTTTGTTTTTCATGAGTAACTAAAATGATTTTCTGGGCTCACTATTGTAACTCTCTCTAGTTCTTCTTATCTTCTGGTTTTAAAGAAAAAGACCCAATGAATCATTTGCATGCCTTACTTAAAGCCTTTCTTCTTGAAAGTGTTCTTGAAGGCACATGAGGATGGGTTTGAATTGTTAAACTCTTACTTCTTTCATGAACATTTCTTGAACTATTTTTACTTCATTCTTGCTTCTTCGCGCTTGATTATTTAACATTCAATTCTAAACTATTTTTCAAAAAAAAAGAGTGAACTCTTCCAACCATCTTATGTGCTTTACTTCAAACTTTCTAGAAATCAACTTTAAGTTTTGCTTATGATCAATTTGAGGCACTTAGGATTTTAATAGAAGAATAAACTTTTGAGTAGTAAGATAGTGAGCCCAGATTTTCTTACTTATTATAATCAACAAAACAATCTTCGAGCTTTTTAAATCACCATCTCCAAAGCCTTCTCTAAAAGTTGCAATTTCTCTTTTAATCATCTCCTTCTTTCCATTCTCTTTTCAACTAAAAAACGAACACAATTCTTTGTTTTTAAACGAATCACCGAAAAGCTTCCATCGCATTCCTCCTCATGGACACTACCCGTTAGCCACAAGCTACATGGTAAATTCTTAACTCTTTGATTATTCTTTCATTTTAGCAATCAATTTTTGGCGCCGTTGCCGGGGAGAGAACGGTGTATTGTTTTTTATTAAGTTTGGTGTGTTGTTTCAGGGACTTGAAGATTCAGATCTAGCATTCAAGCTTTGCAAGAGAAGACTTGCAAATTCTGTACCCCTACTCTCGAAAGTAGGAAACAGAATTTCAAGAAATTACTTTGCAAGAGTTTAAAATTTCATTGGACTATTAAAAGTCTTTTTTGCAGGACATATTGCTCGCAAAAAATTAAGTTTTTGTATGTTATATTCCTGCTATTTCTGCTATCCACCATCCCTGTTTTAATCTAACAGTAATTTGAGTGATTGTTAATTACTTAAAAAACGTTTAGATTTGCATTCTAGGCATTTGTCTAATTACGTTTACTTTACAATTATTGTTGAAGAGAGCTGGAGACAAGGTACGTATGCATAGCATATAGTTTAGGAAACATTCTTGGGTGATATTTGCTTTTGAATGTTACTTTTCTATATCTTGCACACTTTGCACAATTAACTCTAAGGGCAAAACCCAATTCAAGATAAGGTGGGGAAGTCATTACCCTTCCTTAGTCTACAAACCATCTCCAAGCACGCCCAACCTAAGCCTAAGTAAAATCTAATAGACGTTGGTCTTAGGGACATCTCGAACTTACTAGGAGATTATCCTAAAGAGGGAAGGTGTTGGAATTTGACTCCTGCTAAATCAGTGTCTAGGAAGAGGATTGAGGGCCGAAAGCCCGAAGATTAGTGGTTATTTAATTAAGGAACGTCTTTGACGGATAACCTCCCACCAATCTTGCCCTGACCTGGCTAATTAGCTTGTGGTTAAAGTTTACATTCTACCTCCTGTGGATAATCAACCTTAGGAGTTATCTAGGTCAAGGTTACCTTAGACTAGGCTTGGTTGATTACTTTTGTTGACTGTTGGTAAACTTGTTTGTGATTGTGATTGTGTTTGTGTATGCAAGTGTGGTCAAGAGACCCTAATTCATCTAGGTTGACTAGAAACACATCACCACCCAAGTTTGAACCAAGACCAGATCCGGTAATGGCTCAATCAACATCATTGCAGGATAGGTTCTACCCCATTAGAACCTCACTTCCATCTTGCATTCTACTTCCATCGGTTGGTGAATACAATTTTGAGTCAAGCATCAATTCATCAACACACTCCCCTGACTTAGAGTCCGAAGATGCTTACTTCTTCATAAGAGAATTTGAGGAAGTACGTCTAATGATGAAAATCCCACACCTTGTAGACGATGCTATTAGGTTGAGATTTGTCCCTTTTGCACTTAAGGACCTAGCAAAGAAGTGGCTTTATAGCTTAGCGGCAGGTTCTATCACATCTTAGGATGGTTTCATCAAGGTCTTCTTGAAGAAATTCTATCCAATTCATAAGACCGCTCTCATTAGGAAGACAATCATGCAATTCAAGCAAGAACCGAGTGAACCGTTCTTGAGGTACTTTGAACGCTTTAAAGACCTCCTTTCCAATGTCCACATCATGTAATAGAGAAATGGCAACAATGCCAAATTCTTTATGACGGTTTAGACTATTCTACAAAAACCTTCTTAGAAAGTATGTGCCAAGGGAGATTCTTGCAGAAGGATGAGAATGAAGGATGGGATTTGTATGAAAACCTAGCTGAAAAGACCATCCAATGGGAACCTACCAGTGAGACCTCTAGGAATCCAAACTCCATCTCTTCAAAAGGTCTCCATTCTATCGAATCATCCATAGCTAATGAGGCTAAGTTAGCTAATCTAGCTAGAAGACTGGAAGCTCTAGAAACGAAAGAATAAAGTCCAATCAATCAAGTCAGCCCAAATCAATTTTCAACCCCAGGCTGCACTTACTGTCAAGCCATAAATCATGTGTTCGAGGAATGCCCTGTGTTTTAGGCTCAGCAACCATACCATGAACCGATGAATGCAGCCTTTTCAAGGTTGAACAATAATCATACGCACCACATACAATCCTGGCCGAAGAAATCACCCTAATTTCTCATGGGGCCAAAATAACAATGACCATTCACGATCAAATCATACTAGCCACTTCCATCATGCCAATAATACTTTCAATCATCAACCCAACTTTTCCAATTTTCATAATAATTCTCCCAACCATCCACCTAACTTCTCAAACTATCAACAGAACTTTCCCAATCAAGCTCCACAATCCTCCTTCCAAAATCCTCAACTAGAAAGGAGAATGACTGACTTTGAAAGAAACATGGAAAGATACATGAAAAACAAGGATTCTCTCATGCAAACTATACAGAGGTTAGAAGTTCAAATGAGCCAACTAGCCACTTCACAGAATGAGAGACAAAAGGTCACCCAGTCTAGTCAGCCTATAACCAATCTGAGGAATTCTCAACAAGCTCATTTGGCTGAGGATCATTCATTAAATCAATGTAATGTTGTTCATACATTGAGGTCAGGAAGAGAGTTGATAATCAAGTGTCAACACCAACCAATCCCATTCAGCACAACCACAATCAAGCATCCACCTCATCTAATCCAAATCCTTCCAATTCTGACGAATCTGAAAAAGATAAGTCAGCCAGTCAGGTGCACCAGCCTATAGTACCATTTCCTAATAGGCTAAAAAACAACAAGCAAAATCCACACATGGAAAAGATAATTGAGATATTTAATCAAGTGAAGATAAATGTGCCACTTCTTGATGCCATCCAACAAGTCCCTTCCTATGCTAAGTTTCTTAAGGACATGTGCACCAAGAAGAGAAAGGCTAATGTATCAAAAAAGGTCTTCTTAGCCACTAACATTAGTGAGCTACTATCGGGTCCGATCCTTGTCAAGTACAAGGATCCAGGTAGTCCCACCATTGCCTGCACAATAGGACTAGCCGAGATTAGTCGTGCACTTCTTAACTTGGGGGCAAGTATCAACTTGCTTCCATTCTCAGTTTATCAACAACTCGGGTTGGGTGATCTTAGTCCAACTCGAGTCACCATCTAACTGGCTGACCGTTCTGTAAAAGTTCCAAAAGGGGAGTTAATGATGTCCTGATCCGGGTAGGAAAGTTTATTTACCCTGTCGATTTCATAGTTCTGGAGACACAACCTGTGTCCAACTCCAATCATAGGGCTCAAACTCCTGTTATCCTAGGCCAACCATTCCTTGCTACTACCAATGCCATCATCAATTGCAGGAATGGATCCATGAGGTTAACCTTTTGGGACATGACTAGAGAAGTCAATATCTTTAATCTAGGAAAACAACCCCGCGATATTGAGGACCAAACATTTGAAGTCAAGCTAATTGAGAACTTGACAAGTGAACATGGGGAAGAATTGGAATTAGAAACAGAGTGTGACTTCGGGTTAGAGTCTGACGACTTTAATCTTGATCAGGTTGTAGATTCTAATATGAATTGGGCCTCGAACCCTATTTCACCAATAATGGAGCCAACAGATTTGACTAGTCCTTCCAGTGAGCCTTCCTCTTCCTTAGAATTGAAAACCTTACCTGCGCATCTCAAGTACGCCTATCTAGGCAAACAAGAGACCTTTCCTGTCATCATTACCTCCCATTTAAATGACGGGGAAGAAGAAGATCTTAAAGCAACTAAGAAAACATAGGGAAGCCATTGGGTGGACTATGACCGATATAAAGGGATTAAGTCTGACCATCGTTCAACATCGCATTCATCTCAATGAAGACGCAACACTTAAAAGAGACCCGCAGCGTAGGTTAAACCCTATAATGCAAGAAGTTATTCATGCTGAGATTGTCAAACTCTTAGATAATGGGATAATTTATCTCATTTCTGATAGCCAATGGGTCAGTCCTGTCCACGCGGTTCCAAAGAAATCCGGTTTCACCGTAGTGGAAAACAAGAACAAATAGTTGGTCCAAACTCGACTTCCCACGAAGATCCGAGTTTGCATCGACTATAGAAAGCTTAATGCTGCAACTCGTAAGGACCATTTTCCACTTCCCTTTATTGATCAAATGCTTGAACGTTTGGCGGGTCACGAGTATTACTGTTTCTTGGACGTTACTCGGGGTATAACCAGATCCCTATCGCTCCTGAGGACCAAGAAAAGACTACGTTTACATGTCCATTTGGGACATTTGCTTATCGTCGAATGACCTTCGGCTTATGCAATGCCCCAACAACGTATCAACGTTGCATGTTGAGTCTTTTCTCTGATATGGTAGAACGATTCTTAGAGATCTTTATGGTTGATTTCTCTATCTACGGAGATTCATTCACTCAATGTCTCCACCATTTAGAACTTGTCCTCTAACGTTGTGCTGATAAAAATCTGACACTGAAATAGGAGAAATGCCACTTCATGGTAAAACATGGAATTGTCTTGGATCATGAAATCTCCAAGAAAGGAATTGAAGTGGATAGAGCCAAAATTGAGGTTATTACTAATCTTCCCATGCCCAAATGTGTTAAGGACATTAGATCCTTCTTAGGACACGTTGGTTTCTACCGAAGATTTATCAAGGATTTTAGCAAAATTGCTAGGCCCTTGACTAATCTGTTTGCTAAGGATGTGTCCTTCACTTTCGATGCTAAATGCATAAACTCTTGGGAGAAGCTTAAGAGAGAGCTTATTTTTGCACCAATCATATCTGCACCGGATTGGTCTAAGCCATTCGAATCATGTGTGATGCTTCCGATTTTGCCGTAGGTGCTGTCTTAGGATAACGCACTGATAACAAGCAGCATGTGATTTACTACTCTAGTAGGACTCTTAACGATGCTCAATTGAACTACACTACTACTGAGAAAGAATTCTTGGCAGTAGTGTTTGCCTTAGAGAAATTTTGTCCCTACCTACTAGGGTCCAAAACCACCATTTTCACCGATCATTCTGCGCTTAGGTACCTCATGATGAAGAAGGATGCCAAGGCCTGACTTATTCGTTGGATCCTCCTTCAAGAATTCGATCTTAAGATTCGAGATAAAAAAGGCGTAGAAAATGTCATTGCTGACCATCTCTCACGGATCCCTAATTCTCCATGCAACGAATTACCCATAAATGAAGATTTTCCTGATGAATATCTGTTAGCTATCTCTAGGGAACCTTGGTTTGCTGATATAGTGAATTACTTAGTCACAAACCAAACTCCGTCTCATTGGTCCAAAAACGATGTATACCGGTTCTTATCCCAAGTCCGGTATTTCTTTTGGGAGGAACCGTATCTTTTCAAGTACTGTTCTGACCAAATTATTAGGAGATGTATTCCCGATGAGGAGGTTAAGAGTGTTCTATCTTTTTGTCACGAACTTGCATGCGGTGGACACTTTGGTCCCTGCAAGACTGCTGAAAAAGTGCTTCAAAGCGGGTTTTATTGGCCCACTTTGTTTAAGGATGCTTATGAATTTTGCAAGACGTGCCCTAGATGCCAGATGGTAAAAAGGATCTCAAAATGAAATATAATGCCCCTCAACCCAATTCTAGAAATAGAATTCTTTGATGTTTGGGGCATCGACTTATGGGTCCATTTCCTAATTCATTTGGGAACCAATACATATTGATTGCTGTGGATTATGTGTCCAAGTGGGTAGAAGCCATTCCTTGTAAAACTAATGATAACAAAGTTGTCAGAAAGTTTTTGAAAGAGTACATTTTTTCACGCTTCGGAACCCCTCGTGCTATCATTAGTGATAATGGCACTCACTTTTGCAATAGATCTTTTGAAGCTCTTATGCGAAAGTATGCCATAACTCACAAGTTGTCCACAGCTTATCATCCTCAAACCAGTGGGCAAGTTGAGGTTTCCAATAGACAAGTCAAGCTTATCTTGGAGAAAACTGTGAACCAAAACTGGAAAGATTGGTCCATCAAACTTGTAGATGCTCTATGAGCCTACAGGACTGCTTTCAAGACGATTCTAGGAATGTCTCCTTATAGGTCAGTCTATGGCAAACCTTGTCACTTGCCCGTTGAGTTAGAGCACCGAGCCTTATGGGCAATCAAGTAGTTGAATTTCGACTTGACTAAGGCCAGTGACCTTCAGAAATTACAAATTTCCGAATTAGAGGAATTGAGAAATGAGGCCTATGAAAATGCTAGGATCACTAAAGATTTTCCATGATAAACACATCATAAGAAAAACCTTTGTCCCTGGACAAAAAGTCTTACTCTATAATTCTAGGCTTCATCTTTTTTCAGGAAAATTGAAATCAAGATGGACTGGGCCATTTGTTGTAAAAATCGTGTTTCCACACGGTGCAGTTGAGATCAGTGACACCAAGAATGAAAATGACTTTAAGGTAAATGGTCAACGTCTTAAACCTTTCTTGGAATCGGTGCCGGTAAATGAAACGGCTATGGGTCTTTTTGACCCAGTGTATCGGTAACTTTCCTCTTTTCCATTTTATTTCATGCATTTATACATTTCTTTCATATATTGGGGACAATGCATGAGATAAGTATGGGGGAGGGTTCTAACATGACAAGTATATATAAAAAATATATATATATAACTTTTTGAAAGGTTAGAACAATATTTTGATATATTTTTTGTAAGAAATTAAGTCAATTTTAAGGAATAGGAGAATCATAATTAGGATTTCTTACACTTGGTCAAAATAAGATAACTTGTTTGATTTTTAGGGTTAGGAAGAAAATTTGTGAAAGTAATTTAGTCTTGATATTTATCTTGATGAAATATGCACACTAAATACACTTACACACTTGGGGTTAAAAATAGAGACTCTTATGCCTTATAAAAAAATATATTATGAAAAAGAGAAAAAATATAAATAAATCTAATTATTGATTAGCTAGGTGCTTTGGCCTAAGCAAGCCTTAGTATTTATGCAAAAGATAATTAGATAAGTTTGAAAAAAAAATGTGTATATAAATCCTCTGATTAAGCTGAGTATTTATGTCTCATGAAGCATAAGTATTCACGCCTAAAAGGGGTACATCTTATAAATAGAAACTTTGGTTTCGTGGCCTTATCTGCTCGAGTGTTTTAAGTCCTTAGGGGTGTTTTCTCACCTGGTGCCCTAAAACTGTCCGGTTTGGGTGTCACCGACCGGAGGCTCGTTACATGGCTAGATTAGAAAGCCTAATGAAATTGAGGAATAAATTCTACCAAAAATAAATAAATATAAGGCATAGGAGTTAATGTTAAAGAACCCTTAGTCAACTTCACTGTCACGATGGTGCATATGACTCAGGGTAAATTAATAGACTATATGAGAAGTACAATTTGACTCCTTACTTTAATTGATGGCATGTTTTTGAATAAAGACTGAGTTTCGGAATGAAAAATTTGATATTCCTATAACTTATAGATTACTTGAAGCCTTACAAATAAACTTCAAATATTTTCTCCTTTAAAAATGCTTTTCGAAAATACTAACTTTTTTCTCTTTCTTTATGAATTTTGTGGGTGCAATCCACTGAAAACCCTCACGAGACAAAACTCGTCCTCTAGGAGTAACCTAGAGGTTTAACGGCTTGTTACACATGCTCAGCGCAATCGAGTGACTTGCGAAAGTGGTCTAATAATTGATTAGAATTAGTCCGATGTTTTGCTCGAGGGCGAGCAAAAGATAAGTGTGGGGTGTGATTAGTCACATATATTGCATATACATTGTCACCTTACCATACTTTTTAGCTAATAAATCATATTAATAAGTCTTCTTTTTCTTTGTTAAATGTAGGCCCAAATTGATAAGAGAAAGGAAAGAGAAAGAAGCCCAAAAGCGCACCGAATTCTGATTTAATTCAGAAGAAATTCGAAATCATGGAATCAGGGCTAAATCTTGGCATATCAAGAGGTTGAAAACCGGTTGAGAAGAATCCTCCCTGAATCAAGCGATTGAAGCCAACAATCAAAGGCTGTTTCGTCAAATCCTGGAGCAGAAACGAGAGAACCAGAAGCAGATACAGAAGAATCACCAAACCAGGGGAAACCACCAATTGGGTGTGGCCACATGGCCACACCAGGGCCGCAGAAACACGGCCCAAGCCGCATTTTCGCGGCTATCTAGTGTTAGTTGGGGGAGCGTTTGCTCCCCCAATCTTCCCGAGATCCTCCCTTTTGGTTTTTCCCTATAAATACCAGTTTCAACAGAGCAAAAAGGAGCGCGAAGGCTAGAATTAGAATTTTTGTTTATTTTCTAAGGATTTAGGCTCTTTGTTAGCTAGTGCAAAGTTTTATTCTTGTTTTTTTTAATTTTTAGTCCAGTATCAATACTTGTGAGAGAGAGGAATTGAGTGCTTGAACTTGAATATGAAGTGACATCAATATAAGAATCGAGTTGCTTTTTCTTTCACTCATATTACGGTATGGCTTGCATTATTTATTTGCTTTCTTCTTTGTTTTCCATGAGTAACTAAAACGGTTTTCTGGGCTCACTATTGTAACTCTCTCTAGTTCTTCTTCTCTTCTGGTTTTAAAGAAAAAGACCCAATGAATCATTTGCATGCCTTACTTAAAGCCTTTCTTCTTGAAAGTGTTCTTGAAGGCACATGAGGATGGGTTTGGATTGTTAAACTCTTACTTCTTTCATGAACGTTTATTGAACTATTTTTACTTCATTCTTGCTTCTTAGCGCTTGATGATTTAACATTCGATTCTAAACGATTTTTCAAAGAAAAGAGTGAACTCTTCCAACCATCTTATGTGCTTTACTTCAAACTTTCTAAAAATCAACTTTAAGTTTTGCTTATGATCAATTTGAGGCACTTAGGATTTCAATAGAAGAATAACTTTTGAGTTGTAAGATAGTGAGCCCAGATTTTCTTTCTTATTATATAATCAACAAAACAATCTTCGAGCTTTTTAAATCACCATCTCCAAAGCCTTCTCTAAAAGTTGCAATTTCTCTTTTAATCGTCTCCTTCTTTCCATTCTCTTTTCAACTAAAAAACGAACACAATTCTTTGTTTTTAGACGAATCACCAAAAAGCTTCCATCACATTCCTACTCGTGGACACGACCCATTAGCCACAAGCTACACGGTAAATTCTTAACTCTTTGATTGTTCTTTCATTTTAGCAATCAGAGGAGGAGAGGGTGGATGTTGAGGTTATGGTGGAGGGTAAGAAAAGTCATGAAGTTTCATACGATGGAGAACAGCGCGATCAAAAGGCTCAAAAACTTTGACGACACTTATTTCAGAATCAAGATCTATGTGAAATTTCGAAACACATGCGACAAAAAGGCTCCATATGGTGAGAAGGAAGTATGGTCCTTGACAAGATTATCAAAAATTATCTTTGCCTAATTAACTTTTAGTCCAGCCATAATGGCATAAACACAAGTAGCTAAATCACAGGAATAATAGTTATAACTCCCAGTTTTTGGGTATATATTATAGGCAAGGATACGACCAATTAGACGAGTAATAGGTTTTAATTTATTGTTAGTCATTGGTAGTCCTTGACCTGGAAGAAAGATATTTGATAAGACCTCATCATCATTCATATCAATGTCATTAATAGATAGGCCATGACAGGGAATAGAAAAAATACGATCTAAAGGTTTTGGGGATAACTTGATATGCACACCTTTAACCTGAGAATAGATATGAACATTATCATCATTGTCTTCATAGGTTAAATTTGTGTAAAAAAGGTGGATCAAGAAAGGATAATACCCTTGCCTAGAATCAGTAGAAAATATAGTATAAAGACTAGAATTTTAAAGATAAGAGACAATATCATAGTTATGAAAGTCTTCATACTTAACAAATCTACCAGAGAAGATTTCTAACTGAGAAATTCTTAAGTAATCATCTTCTAAAGTAGGATTTTTAAGAAAACCCTAAAATCTGTTTGAGAGGAAGATGAAGATTGTGTATACTTAGATTTCTTAGATCTAGACATGATTAGAACTGAAATTAAGGTTGGGAAAGCAGGAATTACAAAGATTAGAACAAATTTTACCAAGAAATTTGAAGGAAAAAGGAATAGGTTCTGCTGCAACTGCTGTAGTTGACTGTTGCTTGCGGCTGGAGAGAGGAACCATATAAAAACAAGGGCTTTATGAGGGGGATGGGTAAAAATGAGAAGTAAATAAAAGATCAATGGTTAGGATTGAAAATAGGTGGAGAACAGATGCAAAATTTATGAAATGGGTCGGGTCCGAACGTCCAAAATCCAATAACAAAACACAGATTTTTACAGGGTTAGTCGACTTGGGTCCATGATTAGTTGACTAATCCTCCTGTTAGTCGACTCATTGGTCGATATAGTTGACTGACTCTGAATAGCTCAATAACACCATATTTTTGTTTGATAACAAAAGTCGACTAGGGACTTTATAAGTCAACTAATTGACTTTAGTAAGTCGACTAATAAGTGAAAAAATGCATGAAACAAATTTGAAAAAATATTTAATTTTAAAAATATTGCAAAGACCCAAATCTCTTCAAAATCTCATAAAAATATTTTCCTTTAAGAGGTTTTATAAAAATATCTGCAATTTGATTATCAGTTAATATAAAATTTAGTGAAATATCACTTTTAAAGCATGATCACGTAAAAATGATGTCAAATATCAATATGCTTTGTACGTGAATGATGAATTAAATTTTTTAATAAGTTAATAGAACTAGTATTATCACACATAATAGGTGAATTTGTGATTGACATACCATAATCAAATAAGATTTGTTTCTTTCATAAAATCTGAGCACATGCAACATTAGCAGCGATATATTCTGCTTCAATTGTTAATAATGATACAGAATTTTATTTTTTACTAAACCATGATACTAGTGAATGTCTCAAAAAATTACAAGTACTACTAGTACTCTTCCGATCAGATTTACATCCAGCAAAATCCGCATCACTATATGATGTAAATCAAATGTGATTGATTTCAAATAAAATAAATCATAATTGATTGTGTTATTAATATATCAAAGAATCTTTTTCACTGTTTTAAGGTATGATTCCTTAAGATTTGATTGATATCTAGCACATAAGCAAACACTGAATATAATATCATGTCTACTTGAAGTAAAATATAGTAAAGAACTAATCATACCTCGATATAGCTTTTGATCAACATTCTTACTATTTTCATCTTTGTCTAGGAATGTAGTAGTACTCATGGAAATGTTGTTACTACCAGAATTTTTCATACCAAATCTTATAGGAAGTTCCTTTGCATACTTGTACTGAGAAATGAAGATTCCATCATTCATTTGCTTTAATTGCAGACCGAGAAAGTAAGTGCGTTCACCCATGTGGCTCATCTCGAATTCACTCTGCATAGTCTTAGAAAATTCTTGACAAAGATTATTATTAGTAGATCCAAATAAAATATCATCAACATATATTTGTATAATTAAGATATCTTTATTAACATGTGTAATAAAAAGTGTTATATCTGCTCTTCCCATCTTAAAACCAGAATTTAAAAGAAAACTTTTTAATCTATCATACCAAGCGCGTGGTGCTTGTTTTAAACCATATAAAACTTTCTTAAGTTTAAAAACATGGTTTGAAAATTTTCATGTTCAAAACCTGGAGGTTGTTCAACATAAATAGTTTCTTTAATAAAATCATTTAAAAAAACACTTTTAACATCCATTTGATAAAGTTTGAAATTCATAAAACAAGCAAAAATAAGTACAATATGAATGGATTCAAGTCTAGCTACTAGTGCATAAGTTTCATCAAAATCAATATCTTCTTCTTGATTGTATCCTTGTGCAACTAATCTTGCTTTGCTCTTAATAACTTGACCTGATTCATCAAGTTTGTTCTTAATTACTCATCTGGTACCGATGACTAGATGATCAGTAAGACGTTGTACAAGATCCCAAATATTATTTCTGACAAATTGATTCAACTCTTCTTGCATTGCAATAGTCCAAAAATCATATGCACATGCTTCTTTGATATTCTTTGCTTCAATGAGTGATATGAAAGTAATTAGTGTCATGTAGTTTAACTTGGACCTAGTCTGAGCGCCTTGAGTTATATCTCCAATAATCAAATCATGTGGATGATCCTTACTTCAATATATGCTTTAAGTAACTCAGTAGGAGTCTTATCAACATTAGAAATGTTAGTATTATCAGAAGATATAATAGTATTATCAATAGGAGTATCTATGATATCATTATCATCATGTGAAAAAGTATTAGAAATAGGCTTAGTCAAAGATTCATCAAATTTAACATGCAATAATTCTTTAATAGTAAATGCTTTCTTATTAAAAATTCTATATGCTTTACTTTGAGTAGAATATCCAACAAAAATATCTTTATTGGATCTAGCATCAAATTTATCTAAAGCATCTCATGTATTTAAAAAAAACATTTACATTCAAAAACCTTGAAATAAGAAACTTTTGGAATTCTGTTGTAAAACAGTTCATTAGATATTTTGTTTAAAATAGGTCGAATAAGCACACGATTTAAAACATAACATTTAGTAGCAACAGCTTCAGCCCAAAAATATTTTGGTAAATGACTGTCCATAAGCATAGTTCTAGCACATTCTTCAAAGTCCTATTCTTTTTCTCCACAACACCATTTTGAGGAGATGCTCTAGGAAATGTAAAGTTATGTGTAATACCATACGTATCACAAAAATTTGCAAAAGATTCATTTTCAAATTCTCCTCCATGATCAATTCGAATAGTGACTATGTTTAGAGACTTTCGATTTTTAATTCTTTTACAAAAACAGGAAAACTCATTAAAAGTATCATTTTTATTCTTTAGAAATATTACCCACAAAAAACGTGAATAATCATCAACAATAACAAAAACATACCTACTTTTGTTTAAAGAAGCAACACGAGTAGGACCAAATAAATTCAAATGCAACAGTTCTAGAGGTCTATTAATAGAAACTAAATCTTTAGATTTAAAAGGTGATTTAACTTATTTTCCTAATTGACAAGAATCACAAAAATAATCTTTTCTAAAAGCTTTTAACTAAATCAAATTTAGAAATCTTAGAAATTGTTTTCATATTTAAATGACCAAATCTTTTATGCCATAAAAAATAGTCATTATTAGAAGCAAGTAAACATATGTTATCACTTGATGATATACAAGTTATTGATAATTCATAAATATTATTGTTACGAGAATCTTTAAACAGTATATCTTTCAGTTTGTATCATATATAAGACATGCATCTTTTTCAAAAACAATTTTGTAACCCTTATCGCATAACTAACTAATACTTAATAGATTGTTTTTAAACCTCTTACCAAAAAAATATTTTCAATAAGGAATTTTGAAATGTAACCAACCATGTCGATACCAATAACCCTTCCTTTGTTATTGTCTCCAAATATTAATGTACCTCCCTTTTTGATTTGAACGGAAGACAATAGTTGAATGTGTCCGGTCATGTGTTTGGAACAACATTATCAAGTATCCACTTTTCTTATAAGGTACCTCATCTTCTTGAGCCATGAAGTAGATATTGGTGGTTTCAGTGGCTTCTTCTTCGTCAGAGGAAGATGAATCACTATCATCCCAAGTTACTTGGAAGGCTTTCTTCTTTTTGTTGAACTTATTGAAATTCTTAAATTTTCCTTTAGATTTCATCAATGGGCAATCCTTCTTTATGTGACCTAGTTTGTTACACTTAAAACAAAAAGATAATCATTACTAACTTTATTCTTTTTAAACTTACCTTGTTTTCATAATTTTTTGAATTTTCTTGATTGCATTGCCATCTCCTCTTCATCGTCATCTGAATTGTCAATATCTGAGGATGTATGGAAGGCAAGTACTTTCTTCTTAGATTGAAGTTATTGTTTATCCTTCTTCTTATCTTCAAGTTGCACTTCATATGCCATTAAATTACCAATAAGGTTTTCTAATGACATTATTGAGAGATCAATTGCTTCTTCTATTGTAGTAGTTTTCTTCTCCCAATCTGATGTGAGTGCACAAAGGATCTTTCTGACTTTTTCAACTTGAGCATATTCCTTTCCAAGGGCTACTAAGAAATTTGTAATGTCGGTGAACCTTGTAATCATTTCTACAATGGTTTCATTCTCCTTCATTTTGAAGAGTTTAAACCTGTGAATAAGAACAGAAATTTTAGATTCTTTAACCTTATTTGTACCTTCATGTGTTACCTGTAAAATTTGCTATATTGATTTGTAGATTTGGTTGTTGACACGCGATTGAATTCTTCTTTGTTCAAGGCACAGTAAAGCGCGTTCATGATTTTGGCATCAAGGTTGACAGACTTCTTTTGTTCTTCACTCCAAGCATCATAATTGGTTGTAGGTTTGGTAAATGGTACTTCCACTATGTTCCATAGTTCATAGTTAAGTGATTGCAAGTAGATCTTCATTCTACACTTCCAGTAGTTGTAGTTTGATCTATCAAATAATGGTGGATGTTGTGTAGAATGTCCTTCTATGAATTGTGATGAAAGAAACTCTGTTGCCATCCTCGCTCTAATACCAAGTGTAGGATCTATAAACAAGGCAACAAAAACACTAGAGGTAGGTGAATAGTATTTATAAACTTTTAAAAATAAACTACTTGCAGGAAAATAAATATACAGAAAAAATCTCAGAAAAATACAAACACAAATACAAGAGATTTTATCTTGGTTCGGTCCTTGTGACCTACGTCCACTCCTCAAGCAACCCGCTTGAGATTTTCCTTTTCCTAATTTTGATACACCCCCAAAATCAATTCCTTGCACACCACTTGACAAAACAGCCTTTGTCAAATCTGTACAACTCTTCTACACCAAGAAAACAACAACTCTTTGAATGAATACAATGAATCATATAAGCCTTAAATCTTGTACGTGATCGTGGACAAGGTCTCTTATAGGTGGACTCTCATAATTCTTCACAATAGAATAGGAATTATGTGAAGAACAGAATGTAGGAGCAAGTTTTCAGAAAAATAGAATTTTGAACAAAGTTTAAGGCATAAAACTTGTGTTTTGAACTGGTGTATTTGTCCTAGGACAACATCCCTATTTATAGGTGAAATCAATGGTCAGTTAGGGAAGTTATTAACTCAAATTTGAAATTTAGAATGTGAAAAGTCACCTAGAGGGGGGGTGAATAGGTGACAAAGCTAATCACGGGGCAAATTAAAATTTAAAGCTACAACAATCAAGTTTCACAAGATGAATGCAAGCAAGTAAATATGACAATGATTATGATGAGCAAGAATAAGAGCAAGTATAGTAAAAGAGTGCAAGAAAGTAAACCAATTGCTAACACAAGGATATGTTATCGAGGTTCGAGCACCCAGCTCTACTCCCCGCATTCCCCAGAAGGATTCTAGCTACTTCCACTATCACAAAGAACAATTACAACCGGAGTACCCAACTCCTCAATAACAATCACAAGAATATCTGAGTAGTCACAAGACCACAAACTCTCTCTTTCAAAAATCTCTTCCCTTACAAAGGTCCTTAGAGAATAATGAGTAGAATTGAAGCTCTTTTGTGTGTAAGGAAAAGAAATTGAAATCAGAGAAAAACTTTTGAAAACCCTTCAGAAAATAGAGGGAATTTAGCACAAAAACCAAGAACTTTGAAAGCCTTAAACTTTTGAATTTTTAGCAATAATTGTTGTTGTAACCAATCTCTCCCCAAACACCCTATTTATAGGAGAGGGCTAGGGTTTTAGGGATAAAACATAATTACTGATGTTTAGGAGGTAATTAGATCAAAATATATCCTTAAACGAATTTTTAAACACAAAAGACAAAAATAAACAGCTCTTAAAAATCTGCCCGTTACTGTTCAAACGGTCAGATCGGTCGACCGGGCCGGTCGACCGGTCGTACAAAAATTCGACCGTTATAGGCCAGCGGTCGACCGACCCGTCGACCGATAAAACCTGTGAGCAAAAACAATAGTCCGGTCGACCGCCCCGGTCGACCGACAGACATGCACATGGATACGTGCATCTGCCAGAACTTCGGTCGACTGGTCCGATCGACCGGACCAGACTGACACAGACTCGGTCGACTGCCCCGGTCGACCGGATCAGGTCAAAAATCGATTTTAAGAAAGAAAACAAAGAGGATTTTGATTTTAACAAAATACTTTTGAACAGGGAATAGTATAAAATATAAAGATGTATTGTAGGCAAAAACTTGTATGCAAAATATTTTTGTATAATTTAGGAGAAATTATTTTGGAATGAGCATGTGCGCAAAACGTGTGTGATAGAGCTTCAAACCTATCCACTATTCTTAACATACTATAAACTGAAAAACAAATTACATGAAGACTTCTTGTGCTATCTTCAAGTCTTTGAGCCATCCAATGCCTTGCTAGTGCCTTCTCTTCTATGATCCTTCCTTGATGTGCAATTTGCCTTCCTTGCTTTGTGGAACTTAGAAGTTCTTGCAATAGCTAAGCAAATGGTCTCTAAACATGGTACAAAACCTGAAACTCATCTTAACAAAACTTGTTAGTACCAAATAGTTCTAATTTGGTTTGTCATCATCAAAACACAAAACAATTGGAGAGTGTAACCTCTTGGGCCAACAATCTCCCCCTTTTTGATGATGACAAAACAAATAGGCTATTGACAAAAATGTAGGGAGGAGAAAACTCCCCCTCAAATTATGCTATACATAAAACACAAGAATATGCTCTAGATACCATAATTGAAATGATGCACTAATATAAAACACAAAAATTGCTCTTGATACCAAAAATACCAAAACAACTAAAACACAAAACTAAAACACAAGAATTCTCAAAATACATGAATTCAAAAACTCATACATACATAAACATAAAACTCATAAAACAAATCTTTAAAATTTAAAGCATATAAATTCATATGGAACCAAGACCAAATGAACTTATTTTTGTCATGTAAACTTATTCTCCCCCTTTTTGTCATACATCAAAAAGGGTTATGAAAAACATGTCTATTCAATAATACAAACATTAAGTTCTCCACAAATAAACGAAAATCTAGCAAAATCAAGAGGTTTAGTGAAAATATCGGCTAGTTGTAAATCCGTGGAAACATAATCAATATCTATATCACCTTTCTCAAAATGATCTCTAAGAAAGTGATATCTAATCTCAATGTGCTTGGTCTTACTATGTTGATTTGCATTTTTGGTCATGTGTATAGTACTAGTATTATCACAAAATTTTTTATATGATCAAAGTGCAAATCAAAATCAAGGAGAGTATGTTTCATCCAAAGGACTTGTGCACAACAAGCCCCCGCGGCAACATACTCCGCCTCGGCGGTTGAGAGAGCTACGGAATTTTGTTTCCTAGAGGACCATGAAACAAGACAATTACCAAGAAATTGACATGTCCCACTAGTACTCTTTCTATCTACTCTACAACCCGCATAGTCGGCATCCGAATAGCTAGTCATTGAAAAATCTCTAGTTTTCGGATACCAAAGACCCATTCCAATAGTGCCCTTAATATAACGAATAATGCGTTTTACCGCAATAAGATGAGACTCTTTAGGACACGATTGAAATCTAGCACAAAGACACACACTAAACATGATATCCGGCCTACTTGCCGTCAAATATAAAAGACTTCCTATCATGCTTCTATATAATTTAATATCAACATTTTTACCTTGTTCGTCCTTATCAAGCTTGGTTGTAGTTGCCATTGGAGTGTTGCAAGCCTTTGATCCTTCAAGCCCAAACTTCTTTACTAGCTCCTTTGCGTACTTGGCTTGGTTAATGAAGGTTCCGTCTTGCAATTGCTTGATTTGGAGTCCAAGGAAGAAATTGAGCTCACCCATTGAAGACATTTCAAATTCAAGTTGCATGACTTTCTCAAAATCCTTGCATAAAAGCTCATTAGTAGATCCAAAAATTATATCATCAACATAAATTTGCACAATTAAAATATCATTATCAACATGCTTAATAAAAAGAGTTGTGTCTACTTTGCCTTTAATAAAATCATTTGAAATGAGAAAACTAGAAAGCCTTTCATACCAAGCTCTTGGAGCTTGTTTCAATCCATACAAAGCTTTATCAAGTTTAAAAACAAAATCGGGATGAACATGATCAACAAAACGGAAGGTTGAGAAACATAAACTTCTTCATTAATGAAACCATTCAAAAATGCACTTTTCACATCCATTTGAAAAAGTTTAAAATTTTTAAAACATGCAAAAGTTAGTGTCATCCGTATGGCTTCAAGCCGTGCTACGGGTGCAAAGGTCTCCTCAAAGTCAATTCCCTCAACTTGAGCGTAACCTTGGGCCACTAACCTAGCTTTATTCCTAATGACATTTCCGGACTCATCCATCTTGTTTCTAAAGATCCACTTAGTACCAATATTGGTCTATCGTGGGGCTTAGGAACAAGGTGCCAAACTTGGTTGCGCTCAAATTGATTGAGTTCCTCTTGCATGGCAAGCAACCAATATGGGTCCGTCTCGGCTTCGAGAATGCCTTTGGGTTCAAAATGAGAATGAAAGCAAAGTTACCACATAGGTCATGGAGTTTGGAGCGCGTAGTGACTCCTTTAGATGCATCACCCAAGATGAGCTCCTTAAGATGATTTGTAGCGTATCTCCAAGCTTTAGGAAGCGGTTGAGTGCTTTCCTCCCTATCCTCTTGAATTTCACCAATAGGATCTAGCTTTTCTTCTTGAGCGGGTGAGTCCTTCAAGGATAGTCTCTCTATGTCTTCACCTAATGGTTCAAACTCTACAACATTCTCAACAAACACATTAGATTCTTCAAACTTAACATGCATGGATTCTTCAATGGTTGAGAAGATCTAATGAAAACTCTATATGCTTTGCTAGTAGAGGAATATCCAACAAAGATAGCCTCATAAGCCTTAGCATCAAATTTACCCAAATTATCCTTAGTATTCAAAACAAAACACTTGCATCCAAAAATTTTAAAATATGCAACATTTGGTTTTCTAGAATGATACATTTCAAATGATGTTTTTGAAGAATTTTTGCACAAATAAATACGATTCGATATATAGCATGCGGTGTTTACGGCCTCGGCCCATAAATATTGAGGGAGGTCATATTCACTTATCATTGTCCTAGCCATCTCTTGAAGTGTTCTATTTTTTCCTTTCTACTACTCCATTTTGTTGTGGAGTTCTAGGACAAGACATTTCATGCTTAATTCCCTTTTCATCACAATAAGTCATGAAGAGTTGGTTAACAAACTCACCACCTCTATCACTCCTTATTCTCAAAATCGGAAAACCCTTTTCTTTTTCAACTCTTTTTCGAAAAATCTTAAAATGAGAAAAAGTTTGATCTTTATTTTGTAAAAAGAAAACCCAAGTAAAACGGGAGAAATCATCAACCAAAACAAATGCAAATCTACTTCCATTTAAACTCTTAGTTTTAGTTGGTCCAAAAAGATCCATATGAATTAATTCTAAAGCCTAGTTGACATGATATCCTTGATTGGTTTAAAGGAAGACTTGGTTTGTTTCCCAAGTTGGCACGCACTACAAATGCGGTCTTTCTCAAAATTCAAGCAAGGTATACCCTTCACCAATTCCTTTGAATTAATCCTAGAGATATGGTCAAAAGATGCATGTCCTAATCTTCTATGCCAAAGCCAAGAATTTTCATCAAAAGCATTTAAGCATTTAGTAGAACAATCTAAATTAAGCATGTCAATAATATAAACATTATTATCACGAAAACTGGTGAGAATACAAACATCGGATTTAACATCAAAAATCTTGCAAGAAATATCATCAAAAATAACTTTAAGTCCACAATCACAAAGTTGGCTAATGCTAAGCAAATTATGTTTTAAACCATCTACTAAAACAACATTCTCAATAATAGGAGATGCACCAATTTGAATGTTACCTATACCGATGATAGTTCCTTTGGAGTCATCCCCGAAGGTGACGGTGCCACCTTCCATGTACCTTGATAGGGTTGTGAAGTTGTTGATGTCCCATGTCATGTGTCTTGAACAACCACTATCAAGGTACCACCGCTCCCTACGTCTTGGAGCTTTGTGTGTACCTACATCAAACAATTTAAGACTTGATTTTGGTACCCACATTTTCTTGGGTCCTCTAGGGTTAGTGTCATGAACCCAAACAAGATTATTTGTTCTATTTAGTTGATCATAGCAAAACTTAGCTAAATGTCCATTTTTACCACATATGTGCATCTATATACTCTACCATATTTAAAAGCATAATGAGTGTGTGATTTGTGAGCATGGGCATTGTGAGCATGAACATGAGACGTGTTAGGTGTAGTGTGAGCATGAGGAATCTTAGCATGAAATGTGTGCTTTTTAGAAAATTTTCTTCAAGTTTCTTAGTATTAAAGGCACAATCTTTAAAACCTTTTCAAAATCATTCATTTTGGATTTAAAAGAAGAAATTTCTTTTCATCAATAATAGGAGATTTTGCCTTACAAGTACTCTTGTAGGCACAAAATCTTTTTGCATGGAAATGAAATTAGAAGAAATATCATCTCTTTCTTTAGAAACAATGGCAAGTTGATTCTTAAGAAAAGCAACTTCTTTTTGTAATTTTATGCATTCAAGTTTCTTGTTATCATAAGTTTCAGAAAGTTCTACAAAAGCATGCACTAGAACTTCCTTACTTACATCATCATCTTCATCATCAAGGGATTGAGGGGTTACCTTGGGTGTGTTTGCCATGAAACACATATTAGCTTGATCCACCTCCTCTTCGGACTCGCTTTCCGAATCCCATGTTGCTTTGTAAGCATTCTTTTCCTCCGGCTTCTTTGGCTTGAAGGAGGAAGTCATTTTCTTTTGAACTCCGGACAATCCGCCATGATATGTCCGGGTTTGCGGCAATTGTAGCATATGATCTTCCGTTCCTCTTTGCCTTCAAATTTTCTCCGGAAGTTGAACTTGTTCTTTCGGTACAACCTCTTGACATTCCGCACAAGTAGAGTTAGCTCCTCATCTTCTTCTTCGTCATCTTCATCGTCATCATTGGTGGATGAAGTCTTGAAGGCTATGGATTTCTTCTTTGAAGTAGTGGCCTCTTCTCTTGCCTCTTCTCCATCTCATGGGTCTTTAGGTTCCCAATGAGACTAATGAGGTCCATCTCGTCCTTGTCGTTCAACTCCTTCAAGGTGGTGGCCTTGATCTCCCATGATGAAGGAAGAGCCCGAATAACTTTCCGCACCTTTTGATTGTTGGAGATGTCATCACCTAAGGAAGAAAGACCATTAGTGATTTTAGTAAACCTTGTAGCCATACTATCAATAGACTCATCATCAAGTATTTTAAATGACTCATATTGGGACCTCAAGAGATCTATCTTAGCTCTCTTGACTTGTGAAGTCCCCTCGTGTGTGACTAATAAGTGTTGCCAAATCTCATAGGTGGATTGGCAATGAATTACCGTGTAAGGTCATCCTCATTCAAGACGGTTAATAGGGAGTTTTGGGCCTTGGAGTTAGCCTCATATAATTTAAAGTCAAGGTCGGTCCAAGTGCTCTCATCACCATCGGGTGCTTCATAGGGTTGGTCAAGGACTTGGCTACTAAGCTACCCAAAGATTGCAAAAATATAGTCATCCTAACCTTCCAAATTGGGAAATTGAGGCCATCAAATTTAGGTGGGGATTAATGTTGTCGGCCATGTTTACTAGTGAAGAATGAATGAAATGAAAATGTTGATTAGCAATATTTTAAGGATCTCTTTATGGATGTTAAGCCAAACCTAGAGTCCAAGCTCTGATACCAATTGAAAAGTCACCTAGAGGGGGGGTGAATAGGTGACAAAGCTAATCACGGGGCAAATTAAAAATTTAAAGCTACAACAATCAAGTTTCACAAGATGAATGCAAGCAAGTAAATATGACAATGATTATGATGAGCAAGAATAAGAGCAAGTATAGTAAAAGAGTGCAAGAAAGTAAACCAATCGCTAACACAAGGATATGTTATCGAGGTTCGAGCACCCAGCTCTACTCCCCGCCTTCCCCAGAAGGATTCTAGCTACTTCCACTATCACAAAGAACAATTACAACCGGAGTACCCAACTCCTCAATAACAATCACAAGAATATCTGAGTAGTCACAAGACCACAAACTCTCTCTTTCAAAAATCTCTTCCCTTACAAAGGTCCTTAGAGAATAATGAGTAGAATTGAAGCTCTTTTGTGTGTAAGGAAAAGAAATTGAAATCAGAGAAAAACTTTTGAAAACCCTTCAGAAAATAGAGAGAATTTAGCACAAAAACCAAGAACTTTGAAAGCCTTAAACTTTTGAATTTTTAGCAATAATTGTTGTTGTAACCAATCTCTCCCCAAACACCCCTATTTATAGGAGAGGGCTAGGGTTTTAGGGATAAAACATAATTACTGATGTTTAGGAGGTAATTAGATCAAAATATATCCTTAAACGAATTTTTAAACACAAAAGACAAAAATAAACAGCTCTTAAAAATCTGCCCGTTACTGTTCAAACGGTCAGATCGGTCGACCGGGCCGGTCGACCGATCGTACAAAAATTCGACCGTTATAGGCCAGCGGTCGACCGACCCGGTCGACCGATAAAAACTGTGAGCAAAAACAATAGTCCGGTCGACCGCCCCGGTCGACCGACAGACATGCACATGGATACGTGCATCTGCCAGAACTTCGGTCGACTGGTCCGGTCGACCGGACCAGACTGACACAGACTCGGTCGACTGCCCCGGTCGACCGGATCAGGTCAAAAATCGATTTTAAGAAAGAAAACAAAGAGGATTTTGATTTTAACAAAAATACTTTTGAACAGGGAATAGTATAAAATATAAAGATGTATTTGTAGGCAAAAACTTGTATGCAAATATTTTTGTATAATTTAGGAGAAATTATTTTGGAATGAGCATGTGCGCAAAAACGTGTGTGATAGAGCTTCAAACCTATCCACTATTCTTTAACATACTATAAACTGAAAAACAAATTACATGAAGACTTCTTGTGCTATCTTCAAGTCTTTGAGCCATCCAATGCCTTGCTAGTGCCTTCTCTTCTATGATCCTTCCTTGATGTGCAATTTGCCTTCCTTGCTTTGTGGAACTTAGAAGTTCTTGCAATAGCTAAGCAAATGGTCTCTAAACATGGTACAAAACCTGAAACTCATCTTAACAAACTTGTTAGTACCAAATAGTTCTAATTTGGTTTGTCATCATCAAAACACAAAACAATTGGAGAGTGTAACCTCTTGGGCCAACAGAATGTTGGATAAAATACCAGAAATTAATAATTATTTAACAGTCAGAAACTGTTATAAGTCGACATAGTACGAAGGGTAGTCGAGTAGAAGAACAATTTTTGCATAAGTTAGTCGACTAGACAAGGAAGCAAGTTGACTATATCAAGACTGATACAGATGATAAGTTTCTGAAAACTATAATTACTCGACCAGCAGAAAAGGGTTATTCGACTATAACATGAGTTAGTCGACTATCAGTATAGGTAAGTCAATTAATACTGCTAACAGACAACAAATAGAGAACTGATATATTTTTGTGGAAAGACTTAGTCGCCTATATAAAGGACCAAGTCGACTATATGACTATATTGTGTATGTGATCAAGGCTTTTAACAAAAATTTTAAAAATACACAGTAGTCAAAATCTTTGTATGAGCTTGAATAACCAGAACTCTATATTAACTCTTGAGATAGAGCTCCAATGCATCTGTATCACTTTTATTATCCATCATCAAAATCTATCATACTGAAAGTTTCAACAATTACATGTACATGTATAACCTAGTTTTGATGATACTTTTATTTATATTTGTTTTCCCTATTTTTGAACATGTTTAGCTTCACGTATATGTTATTTTGTCTAAGACTAATAAATATACATGTATATCCTTGAGTCACTAACCTTCATGTGAAATTCCATATTTGACTCTTTTTTTTGGGATATGTATGTATACTTTTAAGTGCGACAAAACATAATATGTATGTATACTTTTAAGTGCGACAAAACATACATATGCCTTGATGCTTGTTTAATTTTTTTTATAAAAATTTTTAGTTTTAATATTTGTTTTGAGGCTTATTGATTTATTTCATGAATATGCTACTCACATGATTCTTGTGCACTTGCATTATTTTTGTTTACTCATGACTTTATTTTATGAGCATATTTTTGTGCCTTATAGATTTTGAGTGACAATATTTTGTGTACTTAGCAATGCTTCATGGGATATATATGATTTGGTTTCATTTTTGAAGGTAGTTTTTTAAAAATTATTTTAAACTAGTTTCTTGATTCTTAAATTGGTAAAGTTTTCAAACATGTTAAATTATTTTCAAACACTAATTTTTAAAAACCCTACCAACTTAAGGGCGGTTGGATGGACGACCATGCTTTGTATGCTTTTAATGAATCTATTTTGACAATTAAAGAATTTATGCATGTTAATTTTGAAAAATCTAATGCTTTTATTAAGAATATTCTAGAGATTGATGCTTTAGGTGAAGACATAGAGAAAGTAACTTTGAAGGACTCACCTATCGAAGAAGATAAGCCAACAAAGCTTGATAAACAAGATGAAATTTAAGAGGTTGAAGTGTCACCAACACTACCACTTCTAAAAAATTGGAGATTCGCTACAAGTCATCCTAAAGAACTCATCATAGGTGATGCATCTGTTTCCCTGATTTTGCAAAAAGGAAAACTTACAAAAGAGATCGAGGAGCTAAATTACAAGTAATTGAAAAGAAAATTACAGGTAGATCTCCACTGAGATTTTTGGGAAAATGTGCCGGTAGGAATCCGATCAGCGCGCGATCACTTTATCCCTTTGACGATGCGATCGGTCAGACGATCGAACTGCCTCCTAATACGACTCCCTTCTTGCTTGGTTTGGAGAATTGGAGAATAGAGGATCGGTAGAGCCCTCTTGCTGCTTCTCGAGCTAATCTCCTCTCTCCTTGCCCACCTCTCCTCTTTGTGTGCCTTTGGTAGGCTATTTATAATGGGGAATAGCGGTATAATCGCCCTCTAAATCTGAAAACAGATTGAATCAATCTGTTTCACATCCAAAAAGTAGCCTTGTTGCGAGGCTAGAAACAGCTTCTATGAAGCTAGGAATAGCATGTAGTGCCAATCCCTTGATTCGCTCTGCTAAATGAGGGATACTCCCTTGATCCTCTCAGTTAATTGAGAGATCTCCCCTAACTTCTTACTTGATTGGGAGAGTCAAAAATCATGGCAGGCAACTGCCAAATTTGATTTCAATCAACATGATCTCATCTGGAGATTTGATTTCATCTGGAGATTTGATTAGTCAAAATGACTATAAATCACTCACAGCGGAGTCGTTGTGTTGAGCTCATAGCGGAGCTGGGAGAAGCTTCTAGCGAAGCTAGAAGAAAGCTCTCAACGGAACTAGATAAAGCTTGTGGCGAAGCTACCAGTCAACCTTTTGCGCGGCCGCAGCTGCGTGGAGCTTCGAGCAAAGCTAACTTTCTGCGGAGTTAATTGAGCATTTCTAGGTGAAACTGTAAGTTAGCTCACAACGAGACTATGAAGGAGCTTCCTGTGATGCTAAGAAACTTTGGTTTCTCATGCGAGACTTATCTCGTGGATTCGTGCGAGACTAAGTGTTGAGCTAACTTAGTATCTCTGGACCTGCTGGGGCCTTCTCACGGGCTTCTAAGGATGATCTTGGCTTACTGTCTGCTTCACTGGATCAGTAGAGTCCAAGTTGCTGATTCGTCCCTTTGAGATAGGTGAAGACTGGTCGTCGGTTTGTCTGCCACTTGTCTTTTGTAGATGTCAACAAGTTAGACATCGTTCAGGCCAGTTAAGAATCTTCTCTTTTTTAAAGTATCAACAAGACCCCCTTCAATGTTTTCATGAATCTGCAATGGAATGATTTAGATTTTGAAATACTTTGAACTGCTTTGATGGTGTGTGGGTATGAACATCGCCTTTGAGGTTGAGTTCAACTTCACATTTAGCCCTACTTTTCAAGCTAGAATAGGTTCGCCGAGGGATTGTATCCACTTCCATGAAGCTTCGCTCTTTTCAGTAGCCTCGCGCTTATGCGTAGCTTCGCGCTTGGGTCTCCGATGTGGCTTCGCTTCAAATCGGTTTGGAACGACGTTCTTTTCCCGAGGCTAACTACTTTTTGCGAGTTACGAGAAGGATTGCTCCCTTTTTTGAGGTTAGAATAACCTCTCTGCATTAACAAGGGAGATTATTCCCTTTTTCAAACTTCAATTAACTTCGTGTGTATTCACGAAGGGAAAGTATTCCCTTTCTCGAGGCTAAGCATTTAAATGCTTTAACTTCACCCGCACTCTTAGGCTTGAAGTGGCAGCGGCGTGGTCAGGCCATGAGGCCTATAAATAGGACACTTGTAGTCCTTCTCAGAGAAATATACTTTTCTCTTTCTGAAATGACATCTCCTTATTCCCCAGGAAAGGAGACTGAGGTCTCTGAAGTAGTGGGAATGCCCACTCTGGTCATTACCCGGCCAAGAGCTGGTGAGTCTCGGTCATCCAGAGATTTTACCAATGAACTAGTGATTGTAGGGAATTTATCTCCCTTAATTAGCTTTACCAGCTATTTAAGGGATTGACTTCCCTTGGCCTCTACATTGGGCTGACTTTCAGAAGAGGGTTTAAGCCCTATTTTTCAGCTTCGTGGTGAAGCTATCATTCTCGCTTGATCGAGCGAAAGATCTTTCCATGCAGAGTTCCTACCTTGATCTGTTAAATCTGCCTGTTAAATCTGTCAAATAGGCAAGGCTTAGGACATGGCCTCTTTAAGGTTGAGCCAGTCTTGCCATATAGGTGGGATCAAGATTGTGTCCCTCTGGGCCAGTCTGCTCTAGCCATATAGGCGAGGCTAGGACTTGGTCCTTTTTTGAGGCTTCTCTAGCCTTACTGCCTTGGGCGAGGCTAAGACTTAGCTGATGCTCAGCTGATATCCTCTGCTTAGCTGAAATCCATCTTCAAGGCGACTTGGCCTCTTCAAGGTTGAGCCAGTCTTGCCATATAGGTGGGGTCAAGATTGTGTCCCTCTGGGCCAGTCTGGGCTAGCCATATAGGCGAGGCTAGAACTTGGTCCTTTTTTTTAGACTTCTCCAGCCTAACTGCCTTAGGCAGGGCTAAGACTCAGCTGATGCTCAGCTGATATCCTCTGCTTAGCTGAAATCCATCTTCAAGGCACAACTGAGTCGGATCTAAATTGGTTCGCCTAAAGAATTTTGACTTAGAATTCCATATTTCCCTATGCATTTTCGTTTCTTTTGATTTAATGCTAACTTGTTTCCAGTTTGCATTGCAGCGAACTGTGCTCGCCAGTATTTCGTCGTGATGAAAGAGTCCAGAAACTTGCCTCTTGATTTTCAAGTTAAAACTTTGATCATAAGCAGGCAGAACATACTGGAGCAGCTGATGCGTGTTCCAAGAAGAGGCTGGCAGTCACTTATCCGAGATGATCCACTTCAGGAAGGGACTGGTAGTCGCTTATCCGAGATGATCCACTTCGGGAAGGCAGAAGTCACCAGTAAGGTCTCTTTGCCAATTTTGTTTGAGGAAGATCAAGCTTTTGGTGGTAACCAATCTTTTGCTAATTTTAATCAAAGAAGATCCAGCTTCTTGATGGCAAAATCTGTCATTAAGTGAAGGATTATGGCCTTGTGCAGGAGGAAGGCTTTTCTTGTCCAGTTGGTTTGGCTTATAACCTTGGAAGTAGATAGGACAACTTGTATGCCTTTGGAGCAAAGATTCTGTTGTATGAAAGACAATCTTGATGTAGCATCAATGTATCTTCCCTTTGGAATCAATAAAAATGTTTATTTTCTGCTTATCTACTTTGTTCCCCTCCACTTCGATTCGAGAACACCTGGAATGGACTAGCTTAGGTAAGTCTTTTCCTTAGGAGGAATAAAAGTTCTTAGCGGAGCTAAGCTTCTAGCAAAGCTGAAGACAGATTTTCAATTAAGTCAGGAACAAGTTTCTGGCGAAGCTAGCACTGAATTTCCACGAAGTTAGAGATGAGCTCTTAGCGGAGCTAAGGCTCGTCTTTCAGCGAAGTTACTCAAGCATCGCACGAGGTCAACGTTGAACTCACAGCGGAGTTAGCCTTGGCGGGGCTGAAGTTGGGCTTCTCGGGAAAGTGCTTAGACGTCGTTTCAAATTGATTTGAAATGACTGCTTGCGCTCCTTTGAGGAGTCAAAATTAAGACATTTTATGTCTATAAAAGCCCGATTGAGCTAAATAGAGAGAATTACTTCTCTTTGAATTTTCAGAGAAATAAGTCTCTTTCTCCTTCGTTGAGATTTTAGAACTTTTCAGTTCTTTCATGGCTCCCAAAAGACTAGCAGGCAAAGAGGTAGCGACCTCTGCGATGGAGGGGCCCTCTCCTCCTCCGATCATCGAAAGCCCCATTGCGGGTAGGGATTTTTTTCCTTTATATTTAGATATTTTCATAACTTTTTGTAGCCATTTACTGGCTATTTCATGGTGAATCCAGAGTGATTTATCATGCTCTAGTGATGTCAGGGAGTTGCTCTCCCTTAATTCAAATCCACCGAATTTTTAGGGGATTTGATTCCCCTTCAATTTTGTGAATTGAAATTTAGAAACCGAATGGTCTCTTCTCCAAGCTTCTATGCGAAGTTAGCCCTTAGGGCTGTTCATGTTCTGTCACATGGCAGAATATGAAGCTAGCTCTCGAAGCATAGCTGAGAAAGGACCTTAAAGTCCTTTGAACAATTTTAGGCACAAGTGCCCTTATGGCGAAGTTAGCCCTTGAGGGCTTCTTCGCATTCTATTAAGCGATAGAATGTGAGGCTAAGCTTCTAGAGCGAAGCTAACACTAGGATATTTTTTGCATTCTGTCTTCGTGCAGAATGCGATACTCTACAGTTGCGAAGCTGAGTTTCAGGGCGAAGCTAATGCTAGGCTAACTTCGCTTGGAGAGCGAAGCTATGCCTTAATAAATAAAAATTCTGCTTTAGCTTTCCTTTTCTTCAGCAAATGAACTAATATGATTTCTTCTTGCTTTTGCAGTACACTATACTCCGGGTCCTTTAAATAGTCTCTTCGGAACAGCCAGGGGACTGGATGGCAATGTTAGCCTGCAATTTCAGGGGCAGGCCTCATTATTTAGTGAGCGGAGTGCTCCTGGTCGGGATGCCCTTATCTACGCCGGAGATCAGCGTACTATGAGGAGCATCTTAATTACTGCTCCCCTCGAGGATTGTGACCAAAAAATCTATCAGAAGCCCAGTTTCATGTTTGGGGACGCAATGCTTGACACCGATCATCAGTTACTAGCTGAAGAAGGGCAATGGATTTTTAATCTGGATGGCGAGAAGTATTATCTCCCCTCTAGTAAGCGTCATTTTCCGCTGTCTTTCTTCCAATGCGTGACGAGGGTTCAGAAGATGAAGTGGCAAGTCACTCGGACTACTGACTCCATTCACGTGGAGAAATTGATAGCTCCTTCTCCCGGTTATACAAGGGCGGGTCCTCTTCGCTGCGTATTAGGTCTCCACCCTGGGAACGTTCTCCCAAACATCCCAGTGGGGGAAAATCCCGCCGTGGCTCAAACTTTTGGAAACCAGTTCTTCAAGGCTCATGGTAATTATCCAGCCACTGATTTTAGGACGCCTGGGTGGATTCATCCCCCCAAAGCCTGGTGGAGGGACTTGACCTTATATGTCTTGGCCCATTTTGAAGAGAGATCTGGGGAGATTGGGAATCTACGAGGCTATTAGGGCATCCTTTTACGGCATCTAGATGAGCGTAGCGAACTTCTACGCCATCTTTGAGTTACACTGTCCAGCTACAAGGACTTTTCTTTACCCCTGTAAGCAAATTGGGCATGGCTTTGTACGAGATGTGGGAAGTCTCTGCTCTGCCCTTGGGATCTCTCTCATATGAAGAATATTTTCTGTGCGAGGGGAAATTGGCGCTTCTGGAGAAACATGTGCCCGCCTTGTTCGAGACTTACCGAAAATTAATGTGCCACCTTTACATTTGCTCGAGTATGCATGGGAGCTATAAGGGAGCTCATGCAGTTCGAAGAGCTGGGAGAATTATTTGTTCCCCAACCTGGAAGATGCTCCTGAAACGGCCACTGTGGGGTCATAGGCAAGGACATTTTTCGAAGGATGAAAGAACACTCCCAAGGGGATATGATTTTGGAAGAAGATGATGGACCCTATAAGAAAGGTGATGTTCTCTGGAGTTTCCATTATCAGGCTCGTGACCGATATCTCGGAAGGCACTTTTGGCCGGTTTTTTATCGGTTTGGCTGAAGAGATGTGTGATGCCATCTCCTTTTGGCGACATCATTCTTCTGACTGTCTTATTACCGGTTGTTCATCTAGTCCACGGTCGTTCCCTTCGACTTCTCCCGGCAATGGTGTGTTGTATTCAGCGGGGCCTTCGTGCATTGACGGAGGCTTTCTATAGGCCACCAATGACGAAGAGGGAAAGGCACTATCCTACCTTGCGACGGACAAAACCCCAGGATCGGTTGCCATACACCTATTGTTGGCCCAAAGGCCCATCACTCTAGTTTTAATGATGATCAACTCATGTAGTTATAATACTAATTATCTTGTGTTTAATTAGTGACAGATTCATGATCAAGATCTTAGTAGGTGTGTAGCTTCAACAAAGGATTTAAAGACGAGTTTTGGAGCTTACACGGGTTGATCACGAGCCAATGCATCAAGACCACATCAAGTACTTAAGAGGAGTCTAGCTCGTCGGATCAAGTTTAGACCAAGTCAAGAAGATGAGAATGTTGGCCCAAAGGCCTTCCACCCTAGTTTTGATGATGATTAACTCATGTAGTTATGTTTACTAATAATCTTCTGTTGTTTAAGTTTCAGATCTTTAACCAAGATATTAGTTGGTAATTAGCTTCAACAGGGAGTTTAGAAGCTTTTCTTAGTGTTTCCAGGGCCAAAGCTTCAAGATCATACCTTGCCTAGCTCATGGATCACGGTGTTTGTGGATCGAGTCGCCTTGAAGATGAAGATCGTCAAGAAGACTTAGGTATCCATAGTTTAGAGTGTGTTTTAGATCTATTTGTAAAGCTTAGTATAGTTGATATGCTCAAGTGCACTAACACACACAAGATTTATGTTTTGGATTTGGTTTTCATGAATAGTAGATCAAAACAAGTTTACTTTATTTCTATGTATATTAGATATGTTCTAGATATACATACATGGTTTAACTTGCTAAACAAACTTATTTTGATATCCCTATTCATGTGTTGAAAATCAAGTTTGATAAAAATACAAGTGTTAGTTTTGATAAAATTGGCAAGACACAAAAATGAATTGATATGATTGATATATGTTTTGAAATTTTTATCACTAGTTTGTGTTTTAAAATAAAATGTTAAAACAAGTTTTGTGGATTTTTAGAAGATTTAAAAGATTTTTCAAAATATTTTTAAACTGTTTTTCTGACCCAGTTTCTGTTCCAGGCTTCAATCAGTCGACTAAGTCAACTGACCTAGTCGACTTGGGTGAAGTCGGTCGACCGGGCCATGCACAAATCTGTGCACGTTTGGCAGCTCTGAGACGGTCGACCCGGGCGGTCGACCGGGACTGAGAGCAGTGCTCTCTGTTTGTTTGGGTCGACCGGGCAGGTCGACCGTGGTTGCCCAACGGTCACATTTCTGACCGTTGGCGGTCGACCGGGCCGGCCGACCGTCAGCCTGTCAGGCTGCCACATCAGCCTAACGGCTAGTTTTCTGATGGGGCTATAAATACCCCATTTGTTTGAGGTTTTCACTAAGATTTTCAAGAGCAAAAATTCTCAGTTTTCTGAAGTGTTTTTAAAAGATTTCAAAAGTGTTTTTGGGCCAAAAGATTCATCTTTGTATTGTTTTGGGTTTTTAGAAAATCAAAGAAAACTAGGTTTTGGGATTTTGATTTGATCTTTCATTTTCTATCTTTTACAAGAGACTTCCCAATTAGTTTTTCTTTGTTGCTTGTTTCCAAAAACACCTAGTTTCCACATTTGAGCTATCATACTATCCTAATCTATTAGGATCCTTGTTTTGTGAAAAAGAGAGAAAAGAGAAGTGTTTGAGGTTAAGCCTCCAAGATTGTAAACCCTCCTTGCTTTTGTTGTATCCCTCTTTGGTAGAGGTTGATCGGAGTGGTATTGTGTTTGGATCCCTCTTCGGTAGAGGTGATTGTGTTGTATTGGCTACGGGCCTTATCCCTCTTCGGTAGAGGTGGATGGTGGTTGTATTGCCTCGGTGGCATTGAGAGAGAAGTTCGGTACTCCTATAGTGGATTGGAAATCCTACACGGTGGTGTAGGCGGGGATGTAGAGCTAGGGGCTCGAACCTTGAAACATATTCTTGTGTTTGCGTTTGATCCAATATCTCTCAACTCTCTCTCTCATTTATTTGTGCAAAGCATCATTCATAACATCATATCTTATTTGTTTGTGTTGAGCATAATTCATATTGCCATATCATATCTATTTGCTTGTGTTGCCTTGCATCTTTTATATTGTTCATCCTTATATGCTTGGCTTGCTTGTGTGTGTGCCTAACTTATACTTAACCAACAAGAGCTTCACATAGCACCTCAACCCATTCAAGGGGAATCAAGAGGAGTTAGACCAGAGCCCTTCACGGGGAATTCGGCTACACTTGTTGTGTTGTATTAAGTTTATGCAAGATTTGCATTAGCTTCCGCATTTAGTGCATTTAGTTCTTAGATTAGCACTTACACCTATTCACCCCCCCTCTAGGTGTTTTTTCAATTGGTATCAGAGCAAGTGCTCCTGATATTAGGCTTAACATCCTAGGAGTGAGATCCATTTGGTTGCTAATCTACATTTGCATTTGCTTGTTTGCACAAATATAGTTTATCATGACTTTCATAACCCCACCTATGTTTGACCCTTCCAACATTCATTTTTGGAAGATTAGAATGACTGTTTATTTACAAACCCTAGGTCATAAAGTTTACCTTGCCATTGCCAAGGAATCCTTCCTTAGTGATAGCAATCATATAGGGGCCAATGCATAAGCCCTTGAGGCCATTAGAAGCACATTACCTAAAGATTATCTTATGTGTGTTTCTAACTTTGATTCCACTTTTGTAGTGTGGAACAAATTGACAACAACCACCACCTCCGAGCTTCAAGTACAAATCCAAGAAGAGGAGTCTAGTGGAGAATCCGACTCACAATGCTTAATGGTCCAAGGGAATGACTCCCTTGAGGTACAATCGGAAACCCACTTAGATAGTGATGATTGTTCTAGTTCTTCATGTGATAATTATGATGCCCATGCTTTGAATGAAGAACTTTCAATTGTTTGTGAAAAGTTAATAGAAAAATATAAAATTTTGAAAAAGAAAAGTCTAGGACTTGAAAATGAAAATAAGAGTTTGCATTCTAGACTTAACAATATTTTGCAAGAGAAGGTTGAGGTCTATAATGAAAGGGATTCATTGAGATCTCAATTAGAACTTGCACTTAAAGAAAATGAATTTTTAAAATCTAAAAATGATTGTGAAACTCTTTTGAAGAAAAATGAAAATTTGTCTTCGAAAGTTGATTTTGTTTTAAAAGAAAATGTTGCTTTGAAAAATAAGATTATTTCTATTTCAAATGATTTTGATGTTTGTTTAAAGAAAAATGATGTTTTGAAAAATAAGATTGATGCACATATTTGTCATGATAGTATAGCTTCTTCATCTAGTCTACCTAATGCATGTAACTCTTCTTCTAAGATTAATGATGATATTTGTATGTTAAAGAAGAGAGTAGATTGTTTGGGCTCCACTTTGAGCCAATGTGCCATGAACCACACACGCTTGGAATCCTTGGTTCGAAAGAAACAAGTTCCTACTTTTATGCATGCACACTCTCCACGGCATACACATGCTCCTCACGGACACCATCATCACATGTATGCTCATGTGTACACTTGTACACATTGTGGACGTAAGGGCCACCTTGCTAAATTTTGCTTTGATAGATTACATACTTCAAATTTAGCAAAGAACTTTGTTTGGGTTAGAGAAGGTACTAACCCCCATGGACCCAAGAAGATATGGGTACCAAAGACCACCCCTCCGATTTTTGATGTAGGTGTGGGCTCTCACATGACGTGAGAGTAATGACACCTTGGAGTGGATGCGTTCCGAGCTTAAAGGAAATCATTTGGATGCATCACTTTCAAGGGAAGATTTGGTGGAGAGGACCACCATATTTTGGAGACAAGGAGAGTTGCTTCTTCGGTTTTGGTAACAATCCTTTACTCCTATTTATTGTTTACATGCTTTCTATTTCATTGTTTATAGCATGTTTTTGATGTCTATGGATTAGTATGTAAATACCATGTTTATTAGATCCTTGACATACATGTATAGTATTTGAGACACACATGCTTATATGAACCCATACTTAGTGTTCTCACTTTTGTTTAAGCTATAATGTACATCATGAGTCTAATACGTATGAATTTACATAGTAATCATGTTTTAAGTTTTATCATGATGATTTTTATCTTATTTTGATGCTTCATATTTTGAATATATGTTTAAGTGTAAGTTTTCATTAAGACTAGTTATATACTTGTGCATATAGTGGGCCACAAATAAATCTATATATATTTGAGCTTGATTGCTTATTTGAACCCATTAGATGTGCTAGTATAGTCTAGTTTTGATGATTCATACATTTTAAACTTGTATTCCCATTTTGAATTTGTTTTATGATTTTTCACTTCATGTATATGTTTGTATTGCCAAACTTTAAGATATACATGTATACCCCTTTGAGTCATTTGCCTTTCATGCAAATATATATATATGGACTTAATTGTGTTTTGGGATATGTATGTATACTTATTGTGTTGACAATTCATACATATACCTTGAAATGAAATTTGCTTTGGTGAAAATTTAGTTTTTCATGTTTCCATGTGTTTTAGTTTAACTTCATGTATATGTCTATATTGTCCAAACTATTAGATATACATGTTTATCCTTTTGAGCCACGTGCCTTAATGCATATATTTTGTGGACTCGTTGTGTTTTGGATATGTATGTATACTTTAGTTTGTATTAGACATGCATATGCCTTGAAGATTAAATAGTTTAGATGATTTTTATGTTTTCATGTTTTCGTGTTTAAGGAATAATTGAGCTTAATGAAAAATTTTCATGATTATGATATTCACACTTTATTAGTACACTCACATTTATTGCTTGCTCATGTTTTGTTTTCATGAGTCATATTTATGCTTTATTGGCTTAGAGTGTTGAATTTCTTGTGGATTTCTTATTTCATGAAAAATAATTTTTTGCTTATTCCTTGCTTGAAGGATTTCATACTAGTTTAAAAGATTTTCCAATTAACTAGTTACGGTATTCTTCATTATGGTAGAGTTTTTCAAACTAAGCTTATTTTCAAATCTATTTTTGAAAACCCCTACCATCCACGGGAGGTTGGATGGGAGTTCATGCCTTGTATGTTTATATTGAAAATTTATTTTAAACTTGTGCATGATTGGGAGGTTTAGTTACATGAGTTATACCATTTTTTTATTGTTATGTCAATTGGTATCATTGAACTCTTTCAATTGGTATCAATTTGATCATTTTGTATACTCATATGTTAATTGTGTATGTATATTTTCAATTGGTATCATCTATTTGTGATTGGTACTCATTCTATTTCATACACATATACTTGTTTTATTTGTGCTTAAGATATAATTTTTTCACACAAATTTTGTTTATGCTAGAGCTTGAGTCTCAACTTTATTTCAATTGATTTAGTTTTCAATTGGTATCCTATTTCAAGCCTATGCATGTGTTTTGTTTGTATTTCATAAAGGGGGAGAAAATTCGACTTTCATATTTCAATTGGTATTTATATTTCCACTCCCTTGCTTTATGATAAAAAAAAATAGTCATTTCAATTGTTTATATGACTTAAAGAAAAATACTATTTTTTGATATCAAGATGTCTTGTGTTTTATATTGGTATCTAAAAATTTTGTTTTTAAAGAAAATACAAAAGTTTTGATTTATATTGACTATATGCAAGGAGTGCTTAACATCTCTTCTACAATATAGATTCATGATGAGTGTATCTTGTATTGAAGAGCTTAACATCTCTTCTTTATGTGGTACACGTGTGTAGGGGGAGCTTCACATCTCCTCTTATGCATTACATAATGTGTGTTATGTGAATTAGGGCTTAACATCCCTCCTTCATGTAATGCATATGTGTAGGGAAGCTAACTTAGCGTCTTCCTCTTCATGAATGTATATAGCATATAACATTATTGATCTTTATTTATTTTCAATTGATATCAAGATGCTTCATTGACATATTTTTCTATTGATATCATGTTGATTTTAGTCACCCCTTATTGACCTTGTTTTTGTTTTTAGACAAAAAGGGGGAGAACATTGTTTTATTGTTTTGATTGACACAAAAGGGGGAGAAAGATTTTTTTTACCCCTCATTTATTGTTTTGATTGTTTACCCCTTTGTTGATGATTGACAAAAAGGGGGAGAATAATTTGTGGTTTATATATATGCATAAATTATGTTTTTGCATATATTAAGTTTTATTGGTATCTAGAGCATCTAGTGTTTTTGTTAATGTTTTATTAATTTAATTGGTAACTAGAGCTTCTAGAACATGTTTATGTGTTTTATGCATGTTGATGCATACATGTTTATGTACATTCATTGCATATCTTTTGATTATTTATTTATGCATGAGTTAAAGGGGGAGCTTCTTTGAAGCTTAACTTTAATCCATGCATATATAACTCCATGAGTTTTGTCATCATCAAAAAGGGGGAGATTATTGGCCCAAAGGCCTTCCACCCTAGTTTTGATGACGATTAACTCATGTAGTTATATTTACTAATAATCTTGTGTTGTTTAAGTTTCAGATCTTTAACCAAGATATTAGTTGGTGATTAGCTTCAACAAGGAGTTTAGAAGCTTTTCTTAGTGTTTCCAGGGCCAAAGCTTCAAGATCATACCTTGCCTAGCTCATGGATCATGGTGTTTGTGGATCGAGTCGCCTTGAAGATGAAGATCGTGTTGGCCCAAGAGGTTACACTCTCCATTTGTCTTTTGGTTTTGATGATGACAAACCAAATATGAGCTATTTGGTACTAACAAGTTTGTTAAGATGAGTTTCAGGTTTTGTACCATGTTTAGAGACCATTCGCTTAGCTATTGCAAGAACTTCTAAGTTCCACAAAGCAAGGAAGGCAAATTGCACATCAAGGAAGGATCATAGAAGAGAAGGCACTAGCAAGGCATTGGATGGCTCAAAGACTTGAAGATAGCTCAAGAAGTCTTCATGTAATTTGTTTTTCAGTTTATAGTATGTTAAAGAATAGTGGATAGGTTTGAAGCTCTATCACACACGTTTTTGGGCACATGCTCATTCCAAAATAATTCTTATAAATTATACAAAAATATTTTGCATACAAGTTTTTGCCTACAAATACATCTTTATGTTTAATTCTATTTCCTGTTCAAAAGTATTTTTGTTAAAATCAAAATCCTCTTTATTTTCTTTTCCAAAAATGATTTTTGACCTGATCCGGTCGACCGGGACAGTCGACCGAGTCTGTGTCATCTGGTCCGGTCAACCGGACCAGTCGACCGCAGTTCTGGAAGATGCACGTATCAGTGTGCATGTCTGCCAGTTGACCGGGGCGGTCGACCGAGATATTGTTTTTGCTCACAGGTTTTCTCAGTCGACCGGGTCGGTCGACCGCTAGCCTATAACGGTCGAATTTTTGAACTACCGGTCGACCGGCCCAGTCGACCGATGTGTCCGTTGAACAGTAACGGGCAGATTTTAAGTGAGCTGTTTATTTTTGTCTTTTGTGTTTAAAAATTCGTTTAAGGATATATTTTGATCTAATTACCTCCTAAACATCAGTAATTATGTTTTATCCCTAAACCCTAGCCCTCTCCTATAAATAGGGGTGTTTGGGGAGAGATTTGTTACAACAATTAATTGCTACAAAATTCAAAAGTTTAAGGCTTTCAAAAGTTCTTGGTTTTTGTGCTAAATTCTCTCAATTTTCTGAAGGATTTTCAAAAGTTTTTCTCTGATTTCAATTTCTTTTCCTTACACATAAAAGAGCTTCAATTCTACTCATTATTCTCTAAGGACCTTTGTAAGGGAAGAGATTTTTGAAAGAGAGAGTTTGTGGTCTTGTGACTACTCAGAGATTCTTGTGATTGTAATTGTGGAGTTGGGTACTCCGGTTGTAATTGTTCTTTGTGATAGTGGAAGTAGCTAGAATCCTTCTGGGGAAGGCGGGGAGTAGAGCTGGGTGCTCAAACCTCGATAACATATCCTTGTGTTTGCGATTGGTTTACATTCTTGCAATCCTTACTCTACTTTGCTTGCACTTATTACTTGCTCATCATATTCATTGTCATACTTACTTGCTTGCATTCATCTTGTGATTCTTGATTGTGATTGTTGTAGCTCTAATTTTTAATTTGCCCTTTGATTAGCATTGTCACCTATTCACCCCCCCTCTAGGTGACTTTTCAATTGGTATCAGAGCTTGGACTCTAGGTTTGGCTTAACATCCATAGAGAGATCCTTAATATTTACTAATCAACATTCATTCATTCATTCATTCATCACTAGTAAACATGGCCGATAACATCAAAACCCCTCCTAAATTTGATGGACTTAATTTCCCAATTTGGAAGGTTAGGATGACTATATTTTTGCAATCTTTGGGTAGCTTAGTGGCCAAGTCCTTGACTAAACCCTATGTAGCACCCGATAGTGATGAGAGCACTTGGACCGACTTCAACTTTAGAGAATATGAGGCTAACTCCAAAGCCCAAAACTCCCTATTAACCGCCTTGAATGAGGATGACCTTACACGGGTAATTCATTGCCAATCCGCCTATGAGATTTGGCAACACTTATTGGTCACACACGAGGGGACTTCACAAGTCAAGAGAGCTAAGATAGATCTCTTGAGGTCCCAATATGAGTCATTTAAAATGCTTGATGATGAGTCTATTGATAGTATGGCTACAAGGTTTACTAAAATCACTAATGGTCTTTCTTCCTTAGGTGATGACATCTCCAACGATCAAAAGGTGCGGAAAGTAATTCGGGCTCTTCCTTCATCATGGGAGATCAAGGCCACCACCTTGAAGGAGTTGAACGACAAGGACGAGATGGACCTCATTAGTCTCATTGAGAACCTAAAGACCCATGAGATGGAGAAGAAGGCAAGAGAAGAGGCCACTACTTCAAAGAAGAAATTCATAGCCTTCAAGACTTCATCCACCAATGATGACGATGAAGATGACGAAGAAGAAGATGAGGAGCTTACTCTACTTGTTCGCAACGTCAAGAGGATGTACCGGAAGAACAAGCTCAACTTCCGGAGAAAATTTGAAGGCAAAGAGGAGCGGAAGATCATATGCTACAATTGTCGCAAACCCGGACATATCATGGCGGATTGTCTGGAGTTCAAGAAGAAAATGACTTCCTCCTTCAAGCCAAAGAAGCCGGAGGAAAAGAAAGCTTACAAAGCTACGTGGGATTCGGAAAGCGAGTCCGAAGAGGAGGTGGATCAAGCTAATATGTGTTTCATGGCAAACACACCCAAGGTAACCCCTCAATCCCTTGATGATGAAGATGATGATGTAAGTAAGGAAGTTCTAGTGCATGCTTTTGTAGAACTTTCTGAAACTTATGATAACAAGAAACTTGAATGCATAAAATTACAAAAAGAAGTTGCTTTTCTTAAGAATGAACTTGCTATGGTTCTAAAGAAAAGGATAATATTTCTTCTAATCTCATTTCTATACAAAAAGAATTTAATGCCTACAAAGTTTCTTGTAAAGCAAAATCTCCTATTATTGATGAAAAAGAAATTTCTTCTTTTAAATCCAAAATGAATGATTTCGAAAAAGTTTTAAATGATTGTGCTTTCAATACTAAGAACTTGAGAACATGTTTTCTAAAAAGCACACTTCACATGCTAAAATTTCACAAGATAAAAATTCTCATGCTAACACCTCTCATGCTCATGCTCACAATGCTCATGCTCACAAATCACACACCCATTATGCTTTTAAATATGGTAGAGTATATAGATGCACATATTGTGGTAAAAATGGACATTTAGCTAAGTTTTGCTATGATCAACTAAATAGAACAAATAATCTTGTTTGGGTTCATGACACTAACCCTAGAGGACCCAAGAAAATGTGGGTACCAAAATCAAGTCTTAAATTGTTTGATGTAGGTACACACCAAAGCTCCAAGACGTAGGGAGCGGTGGTACCTTGATAGTGGTTGTTCAAGACACATGACATGGGACATCAACAACTTCACAACCCTATCAAGGTACATGGAAGGTGGCACCGTCACCTTCGGGGATGACTCCAAAGGAACTATCATCGGTATAGGTAACATTCAAATTGGTGCATCTCCTATTATTGAGAATGTTGTTTTAGTAGATGGTTTAAAACATAATTTGCTTAGCATTAGTCAACTTTGTGATCGTGGACTTAAAGTTATTTTTGATGATACTTCTTGTAAAATTTTTGATGTTAAATTCGATGTTTGTATTCTCACCGGTTTTCATGATAATAATGTTTATATTATTGACATGCTTAATTTAGATTGTTCTACTAAATGCTTGAATGCTTTTGATGAAAATTCTTGGCTTTGGCATAGAAGACTAGGACATGCATCTTTTGACCATATTTCTAGGATTAATTCAAAGGAATTGGTGAAGGGTATACCTTGCTTGAATTTTGAGAAAGACCGCATTTGTGGTGCGTGCCAACTTGGGAAACAAACCAAGTCTTCCTTTAAACCAATCAAGGATAACATGTCAACTAGGCCTTTAGAATTAATTCATATGGATCTTTTTGGACCAACTAAAACTAAGAGTTTAAATGGAAGTAGATTTGCATTTGTTTTGGTTGATGATTTTTCCCGTTTCACTTGGGTTTTCTTTTTACAAAATAAAGATCAAACTTTTTCTCATTTTAAGATTTTTCGAAAAAGAGTTGAAAAAGAAAAGGGTTTTCCGATTTTGAAAATAAGGAGTGATAGAGGTGGTGAGTTTGTTAACCAACTCTTCATGACTTATTGTGATGAAAAAGGAATTAAGCATGAAATGTCTTGTCCTAGAACTCCACAACAAAATGGAGTTGTAGAAAGGAAAAATAGAACACTTCAAGAGATGGCTAGGACAATGATAAGTGAATATGACCTCCCTCAATATTTATGGGCCGAGGCCGTAAACACCGCATGCTATATATCAAATCGTATTTATTTATGCAAAAATTCTTCAAAAACTTCTTTTGAAATGTATCATTCTAGAAAACCAAATGTTGCATATTTTAAAGTTTTTGGATGCAAGTGTTTTGTTTTGAATACTAAGGATAATTTGGGTAAATTTGATGCTAAGGCTTATGAGGCTATCTTTGTTGGATATTCCTCTACTAGCAAAGCATATAGAGTTTTCATTAGATCTTCTCAAACCATTGAAGAATCCATGCATGTTAAGTTTGAAGAATCTAATGTGTTTGTTGAGAATGTTGTAGAGTTTGAACCATTAGGTGAAAACATGGAGAAACTATCCTTGAAGGACTCACCCGCGCAAGAAGATAAGCAAGAATCTATAGGTGAAGTTCAAGAGGATATGGAGGAGAGCACTCAACCGCTTCCTAAAGCTTGGAGATACGCTACAAATCATCCTAAGGAGCTCATCTTGGGTGATGCATCTAAAGGAGTCACAACGCGCTCCAAACTCCATGACCTATGTGGTAACTTTGCTTTCATTTCTCATTTTGAACCAAAAGGCATTCTCGAAGCCGAGACGGACCCATATTGGTTGCTTGCCATGCAAGAGGAACTCAATCAATTTGAGCGCAACCAAGTTTGACACCTTGTTCCTAAGCCCCACGATAGACCAATAATTGGTACTAAGTGGATCTTTAGAAACAAGATGGATGAGTCCGGAAATGTCATTTGGAATAAAGCTAGGTTAGTGGCCCAAGGTTACACTCAAGTTGAAGGAATTGACTTTGAGGAGACCTTTGCACCCGTAGCACGGCTTGAAGCCATACGGATGACACTAGCTTTTGCATGTTTTAAAAATTTTAAACTTTTTCAAATGGATGTAAAAAGTGCATTTTTAAATGGTTTTATTAATGAAGAAGTTTATGTTGCTCAACCTCCCGGTTTTGTTGATCATGTTCATCCCGATTTTGTTTTTAAACTTGATAAAGCTTTGTATGGATTGAAACAAGCTCCTAGAGCTTGGCATGAAAGGCTTTCTAGTTTTCTCATTTCAAATGATTTTATTAAAGGCAAAGTAGACACAACTCTTTTTACTAAGCATGTTGATAATGATATTTTAATTGTGCAAATTTATGTTGATGATATAATTTTTGGATCTACTAATGAGCTTTTATGCAAGGATTTTGAGAAGGTCATGCAACTTGAATTTGAAATGTCTTCAATGGGTGAGCTCAATTTCTTCCTTGGACTCCAAATCAAGCAATTCCAAGACGGAACCTTCATTAACCAAGCCAAGTACGCAAAAGAGCTAGTAAAGAAGTTTGGGCTTGAAGGATCAAAGGCTTGCAACACTCCAATGGCAACTACAACCAAGCTTGATAAGGACGAACAAGGTAAAAATGTTGATATTAAATTATATAGAAGCATGATAGGAAGTCTTTTATATTTGACGGCAAGTAGGCCGGATATCATGTTTAGTGTGTGTCTTTGTGCTAGATTTCAATCGTGTCCTAAAGAGTCTCATCTTATTGCGGTAAAACGCATTATTCGTTATATTAAGGGCACTATTGGAATGGGTCTTTGGTATCCGAAAACTATAGATTTTTCAATGACTAGTTATTCGGATGCCGACTATGCGGGTTGTAGAGTAGATAGAAAGAGTACTAGTGGGACATGTCAATTTCTTGGTAATTGTCTTGTTTCATGGTCCTCTAGGAAACAAAATTCCGTAGCTCTCTCAACCGCCGAGGCGGAGTATGTTGCCGCGGGGGCTTGTTGTGCACAAGTCCTTTGGATGAAACATACTCTCCTTGATTTTGATTTGCACTTTGATCATATAAAAATATTTTGTGATAATACTAGTACTATACACATGACCAAAAATGCAAATCAACATAGTAAGACCAAGCACATTGAAATTAGATATCACTTTCTTAGAGATCATTTTGAGAAAGGTGATATAGATATTGATTATGTTTCCACGGATTTACAACTAGCCGATATTTTCACTAAACCTCTTGATTTTGCTAGATTTTCGTTTATTTGTGGAGAACTTAATGTTTGTATTATTGAATAGACATGTTTTTCATAACCCTTTTTGATGTATGACAAAAGGGGGAGAATAAGTTTACATGACAAAAATAATTCATTTGGTCTTGGTTCCATATGAATTTATATGCTTTAATTTTAAAGATTTGTTTTATGAGTTTTATGTTTATGTATGTATGAGTTTTTAAATTCATGTATTTTGAGAATTCTTGTGTTTTGTCTCAATTTCTTTCTATTGGTATCAAGTGCATAAATCTTTTGTTTTCAAATAAGTTCTTGTGTTTTAAGCTTAAGTGTCTTTTTATATAGCATAATTTGAGGGGGAGTTTTCTCCTCCCCTATATTTTTGTTTATAGCCTATTTGTTTTGTCATCATCAAAAAGGGGAGATTGTTGGCCCAAGAGGTTACACTCTCCATTTGTCTTTTGGTTTTGATGATGACAAACCAAATATGAGCTATTTGGTACTAACAAGTTTGTTAAGATGAGTTTCAGGTTTTGTACCATGTTTAGAGACCATTCGCTTAGCTATTGCAAGAACTTCTAAGTTCCACAAAGCAAGGAAGGCAAATTGCACATCAATGAAGGATCATAGAAGAGAAGGCACTAGCAAGGCATTGGATGGCTCAAAGACTTGAAGATAGCTCAAGAAGTCTTCATGTAATTTGTTTTTCAGTTTATAGTATGTTAAAGAATAGTGGATAGGTTTGAAGCTCTATCACACACGTTTTTGCGCACATGCTCATTCCAAAATAATTTCTTATAAATTATACAAAAATATTTTGCATACAAGTTTTTGCCTACAAATACATCTTTATGTTTAATTCTATTTCCTGTTCAAAAGTATTTTTGTTAAAATCAAAATCCTCTTTATTTTCTTTTCCAAAAATGATTTTTGACCTGATCCGGTCGACCGGGACAGTCGACCGAGTCTGTGTCAGTCTGGTCCGGTCGACCGGACCAGTCGACCGCAGTTCTGGCAGATGCACGTATCAGTGTGCATGTCTGCCAGTCGACCGGGGCGGTCGACCGAGATATTGTTTTTGCTCACAGGTTTTCTCAGTCGACCGGGTCGGTCGACCGCTAGCCTATAACGGTCGATTTTTTGAACTACCGGTCGACCGGCCCAGTCGACCGATGTGCCGTTGAACAGTAACGGGCAGATTTTAAGTGAGCTGTTTATTTTTGTCTTTTGTGTTTAAAAATTCGTTTAAGGATATATTTTGATCTAATTACCTCCTAAACATCAGTAATTATGTTTTATCCCTAAACCCTAGCCCTCTCCTATAAATAGGGGTGTTTGGGGAGAGATTTGTTACAACAATTAATTGCTACAAAATTCAAAAGTTTAAGGCTTTCAAAAGTTCTTGGTTTTTGTGCTAAATTCTCTCAATTTTCTGAAGGATTTTCAAAAGTTTTTCTCTGATTTCAATTTCTTTTCCTTACACACAAAAGAGCTTCAATTCTACTCATTATTCTCTAAGGACCTTTGTAAGGGAAGAGATTTTTGAAAGAGAGAGTTTGTGGTCTTGTGACTACTCAGAGATTCTTGTGATTGTAATTGTGGAGTTGGGTACTCCGGTTGTAATTGTTCTTTGTGATAGTGGAAGTAGCTAGAATCCTTCTGGGGAAGGCGGGGAGTAGAGCTGGGTGCTCGAACCTCGATAACATATCCTTGTGTTTGCGATTGGTTTACATTCTTGCAATCCTTACTCTACTTTGCTTGCACTTATTACTTGCTCATCATATTCATTGTCATACTTACTTGCTTGCATTCATCTTGTGATTCTTGATTGTGATTGTTGTAGCTCTAATTTTTAATTTGCCCTTTGATAAGCATTGTCACCTATTCACCCCCCCTCTAGGTGACTTTTCAGATCGTCAAGAAGGCTTAGGTATCCATAGTTTAGAGTGTGTTTTAGATCCATTTGTAAAGCTTAGTATAGTTGATATGCTCAAGTGTACTAACACACACAAGATTTATGTTTTGGATTTGGTTTTCATAAATAGTAGATCAAAACAAGTTTACTTTATTTCTATGTATATTAGATATGTTCTAGATATACATACATGGTTTAACTTGCTAAACAAACTTATTTTGATATCCCTATTCATTTGTTGAAAAATCAAGTTTGATAAAAATACAAGTGTTGGTTTTGATAAAATTAGCAAGACACAAAAATGAATTGATATGATTGATATATGTCTTGAAATTTTTATCACTAGTTTGTGTTTTAAAATAAAATGTTAAAACAAGTTTTGTGGATTTTTAGAAGATTTAAAAGATTTTTCAAAATATTTTTAAACTGTTTTTCTGACCCAGTTTCTGTTCCAGGCTTCAATCAGTCGACTAAGTCAACTGACCTAGTCGACTTGGGTGAAGTCGGCCGACCGGGCCGGTCGACCGACGTGCACAAATCTGTGCACGTTTGGCAGCTCTGGGACGGTCGACCCGGGCGGTCGACCGGGACAGAGAGCAGTGCTCTCTGTTTGTTTGGGTCGACCGGGCAGGTCGACCGTGATTGCCCAACGGTCACTTTTCTGACCGTTGGCGGTCGACCGGGCCGGTCGACCGTCAGCCTGTCAGGCTGCCACATCAGCCTAACGGCTAGTTTTCTGATAGGGCTACAAATACCCCATTTGTTTGAGGTTTTCACTAAGATTTTCAAGAGCAAAAATTCTCTGTTTTCTGAAGTGTTTTTAAAAGATTTCAAAAGTGTTTTTGGGCCAAAAAGATTCATCTTTGTATTGTTTTGGGTTTTTGGAAAATCAAAGAAAACTAGATTTTGGGATTTTGATTTGATCTTTCATTTTCTATCTTTTACAAGAGACTTCCAATTAGTTTTTCTTTGTTGCTTGTTTCCAAAAACACCTAGTTTTCACACTTGAGCTATCATACTATCCTAATCTATTAGGATCCTTGTTTTGTGGAAAAGAGAGAAAAGAGAAGTGTTTGAGGTTAAGCCTCCAAGATTGTAAACCCTCCTTGCTTTTATTGTATCCCTCTTTGGTAGAGGTTGATCGGAGTGGTATTGTGTTTGGATCCCTCTTCGGTAGAGGTGATTGTGTTGTATTGGCTACGGGCCTTATCCCTCTTCGGTAGAGGTGGATTGTGGTTGTATTGCCTCGGTGGCATTGAGAGAGGAGTTCGGTACTCCTATAGTGGATTGGAAATCCTACACGGTGGTGTAGGCGGGGATGTAGAGCTAGGGGCTCGAACCTCGAAATATATTCTTGTGTTTGCGTTTGATCCAATATCTCTCAACTCTCTCTCATTTATTTGTGCAAAGCATCATTCATAACATCATATCTTATTTGCTTGTGTTGAGCATAATTCATATTGCCATATCATATCTATTTGCTTGTGTTGCCTTGCATCTTTTATATTGTTCATCCTTATATGCTTGGCTTGCTTGTGTGTGTGCCTAACTTATACTTAACCAATAAGAGCTTCACATAGCACCTCAACCCATTCAAGGGGAATCAAGAGGAGTTAGTCCAGAGCCCTTCACGGAGAATTCGGCTACACTTGTTGTGTTGTATTAAGTTTGTGAAAGATTTGCATTAGCTTCCGCATTTAGCGCATTTAGTTCTTAGATTAGCACTTACACCTATTCACCCCCCCCCCTCTAGGTGTTTTTTCAGAGAAGACTTCAAGTAAAGACTTCCAGATGAAGACTTGTGTCTAGGTTTGTTTTTATAAGATTTTGTTTTTAGATAAAATATAAAGGATAGAATAGTTGTTGGATTGCTCAAGTATACTACACACACACATTCTTGATTAGTTTTCATAAAAGAGATTTCATTTTAGAAAAGAAGATTTTTCATTTTGAAAAAATACCGGTTTAGTTTTTGGTATTTCCTATATACATGTCTTTAACCCAAACCATGATTAGAACTTAATGTCAAAAACATAGATATTTCACCATGTATGTGTAGTGGATCATATCCATACACTCTATACTTTAAATGAGTTTAAAATATCTTGTTTTTGTATTTGGAGAAGTTTTGGAAAAACCAATTTTGGAAAAATACAGTTTTTGTTTTGAGCCAAAATTCCAAGTTACAAAAATAGTCCAAATTGTTTGTAACATGTCTTGATTTTGTGCAAGCATGTTTGATTATCAAAGTATAAAGGTAAAACTATTTTTGTAGATTTTTCATGATTTTATGGGAATTTATTTGAGCCAAAATGACTTAGTTTTTTAATCCCAGAAATTCCCTGACCTGGCTTCTGCCGGTCGACCGGACGGTCGATCGGGCTTGGAAGTCGGTCGACTGACTCGGTCGACCGACGTGCACAGACGTGCACTCCAGTCTGACTGGAGGGCCGGTCGACCGAGTCGGTCGACCGCCAGAGAGCTTCTGCTCTCTGGAAAGCCCCGGTCGACCGGCAGAGAGATCTGCTCTCTGTTCCAGGGTCACGGTCGACCGACCGGTCAACCGCTGGCTCAACGGTCAGAAATTTAACCGTTGGCCGGTCGACCGGGCGGTCGACCGACAGGCCATCTGGCTCCCAACGGCTAGTTTTTCTAGCTCTATAAATTGGGGCATTTGGGGGCTATTTTCTACAAGAATTTTAAGTGGGTTTTGAGCCAGTTTTTCCTACTTCATTAAAAGAGTTTACTCTACTAAATTGAGAGCTAATACTTCCAATCAAAAGGGGAGTTTTTATCAAGAGTGTTTAAAAGAGATTTTCTTAAGTTTTCCTCCACCACTTCCATCCTTGTTTTTCTCACAAACACTTGAGCAACCCATTGACATATTCATCCTATAGGAGTGTTCTTGTAAGAGGATTTTAGGTGATCAAAGTGTTGTGATCACTAAAGTTCATGTTTGTTCTTTGAGGAGATGGATAAGTGTGTTCGCGGTGTTTCGAGTTCTTGTGTGAACTCTTTGCTTGAGGTGCGGCCTCGGCGAGCTAGTGGGCTTGCGGTGTGTACGGGACTAGGGAGTGTTGGCCCAAAGGCCCATCACTCTAGTTTTGATGATGATCAACTCATGTAGTTATAGTACTAATGATCTTGTGTTTAATTAGTGACAGATTCATGATCAAGATCTTAGTAGGTGCATAGCTTCAACAAAGGATTTGAAGTCAAGTTTTGGAGCTAGCACGGTGTTTGGACCAAGTCAAGAAGGCTTCAAGTGAAGACTTCAAGAAGATGAAGACTTGTGTCTAGGTTTGTTTTTAGAAAATTTTGTTTTTAGTTAAAATGTAAAGGATAGAATAGTTGGTGGATTGCTCAAGTACATATATACACACATACTCTTGATTTAGTTTGTTTTAGAAAAGAATTTTCAATTTGAAAAATACCGTTTTGTTCTTTTGGTTAAAACATGTAAACTTGAATTTCCTATATTCTTGCCTTTTTAACCAAAACCAAGTTTAGATCTTAACGTCAAAAACATAGATATTTCACCATGTTTGTGTAGTGGATCATATCCATACACAATATGCTTTAAAAAGTGTTTAGAATATCTTGTTTTTGTATTTGGAGAAGTTTTTGGAAAAACAGTTTTTCATTTGAGCCAATATTTCTAAGATACAAAAATAGTCTAAATCATTTGTAACATGCCTTGATTTTGTGCAAGCATGTTTGTTTATCAAAGTATATTGGTAAAACTATTTTTGTAGATTTTTTGTGTTTTTATGGGATTTTATTTCAAACAAAAAGACCAAGATTTTTGTCCCAGATATTCTGTACTGGCTTCTGCCGGTCGACCGAGCCGGTCAACCGACGTGCACAGACGTGCACGCCAGTTCTGGCAGGAGGGCCGGCCGACCGATACGGTCGACCGTCCAGAGCTCTGCTCTCTGGAAAGCCCCGGTCGGCCGGGCGGTCGGCCGGACAGAGAGGCCTACTCTCTGTATCCTGGCCTCGGTCGGCCGACCGGTCGACCGATGGCACAACGGTCTGAAATATGACCGTTGGCCGGTCGACCGGGTGGTCGACCGACAGGCCTGACAGACCCCAACGGCTAGTTTTTCTGAGCCTATAAATTTGGGGGTTGGGTATTGTTTTTCTCTAAGATTTCTAGTGGACTTTGAGCCAGTTTTTCCCACTTTATTAAAGAGTTTTCTCTACTAAATTGAGAGTTAATACTTCCAATCAAAAGGGGAGTTTTTATCAAGAGTGTTAAAAGTGATTCTTTGAGTTTTCCTCCACCATTCTCATCCTTGTTTTTCTCACAAACACTTGAGCAACCCATTGAGCTATTCATTCTATAGGAGTGTTTTTGTGAGAGGATTTTAGGTGATCAAGAGTTGTGATCACCAAAGTTCCTTCATTTTCTTTGAGGAGGCGGACGTGTGTGTTCGCATTGTTTCGGGTCCTAGCGAGGACTTGGTGGTTTAGAGTTCGTGTGTGAACTCTTGGTTTGAGGTATGGCCTCGGCGAGCTTGTGGGGCTTGCGTGTGTACGGGACTAGGGAGTCTGAGGGATTGTAGGTGTTGCGGCACCAAGGAGTGATCCATTGGGATCAAGCATAGTGGAAATCCTTCGTGTGTCGAAGGCGGGGATGTAGAGCAAGTGTGCTCGAACCTCGAAACAAATACCTTGTGTTTGCGATTGCTCATTCTCTCTCTCTCTCTATCCCTTGTTTATATCTTGCATGCTATTATTGCGTTTATCTTTACATGCTTGATATCCTTATTGTGCTTAATTGATATACTTGCTTGGGATTGTTTGCTAACACTTGTATCTAACCAAGAGAGCCAACGCGGCCCCTCACCCATATCTAGGGGAATCTCGAGGAGTTTGTCCAGAGCCCTTCACGGGGAATTCGGCAACACTCTTGTGTTATACATGGTGTTTAGTTTAAATAGTTTAGTTTGGTCATTATAGTTTTTAATTCCGCATTATTTGTCATTAAGTGACCATTAGATTAGCCATCACCTATTCACCCCCCTCTAGGTGATTTACAGGGAGTCCAAGAGCTTGTAGGTGTTGCGGCACCGAGTGATCCGGTGGGATCGATTTTAGTGGAAATCCTTCATGGTATTGAAGGCGGGGATGTAGAGCAAGTGTGCTCGAACCTCGAAACAAATCTCCCGTGTTTGCGATTGCTCTTTCTCTCTTTGTCTCTTTTGTTTATTCTTGCATGCTATTATTGCTTTTATTATTACATGCTTGATATTCATATTGTGCTTAATTGATATATGCTTGAGAGTGTTTGCTAACACTTGTATTTAACCAAGAGAGCCAACGCGACACCTCAACTCTTATTTAGAGGAATCTTGAGGAGTTAGTCCAGAGCCCTTCACGGGGAATTCGGCTACACTCTTGTGTTATACATGGTGTTTAGTTTTAAGAAGTTTAATTTGCTTCGTATAAGTTTTTAATTCCGCATTTAGTGATCATTAGATTAGCCATCACCTTTTCACTCCCCCCCCCTCTAGGTGATTTATAATTTAGTATCAGAGCCAAGTGCTCTTGATTTGGGTCTAACAACCTAGAGTTAAAGATCCTCATTTTTAGGCTAATCACAATATTTGTACACTCACCATGGATTTCATGTCATCTCCCACTTTTGACATCCTTAACATCCAAATATAGAAGGTTAAGATGTCCTTGTACCTCAAAGCCCTAGGTATTCATGTTTATCTTGCTACTATTAAAGATTCATATGTTAATGATAGCAAGTATATTGAGGCTAACTCAAAAGCCATTCATGCTTTGAAAAGTACCCTAAATGATGAATATTTATCTAGGGTTTCTAATATTGATTCGGCTTTTGTAGTTTGGAACACCATTCTCTCCCTCGGCGAAAAGGATCAATACTATGCGGGGAGTGACTTGGATGTTGGAAGTGAGGCTTCCAACGTGTGCTACATGGTCCAAGGGGATACCCCCCTTGAGGTAACTACCGAATCCGAGGTAGATGAAGATAATGACATGTCATATGATGAGCTCACATCTTTTTGTCAACATTTACTTGAAAAATATGACATGCTTAAAAAGGATAATAAAAATTTGAAAACGAAATTTGATTGCATGTTAAAAGAAAATGATTCTTTTAAAAATAAAGTTGCATGCATTGAAAAAGAAAATGAAGTTTTGAAAAATGAGAATGTTTCCTTGCTTTCTAAATTGAATGATCTTTGTGAAGGAAACACCAATTTGAAAAATAAAATTGTTTTGGTGGAAAAACAAAAAGAAGTTGCTTTGCATGAAAACACTTCTTTGAAAAGAAAAATGATTGAAAAAGAAAAAGAAAATGTTTCTAAAAAGAATAAGAAAAATGATTCTCATTCTCATCATGCTTTACATACTACTATTAATGAAAATGAGATTAAGTTTTTGAAAAATAAAATGAATTGTTTGAGCTCAACTTTGAGCACATGTGCATTTAATCATTCTAGATTGGAGTCTTTGTTTTCAAAGAAATAAGCTCCACATATTCATGCACATCATCATCATGCATATGCACATTTTGCACACCACGATCACAAACATACACATATGCATCCTAAGGTGTACAAGTGTACACATTTGTGGCCGTAAAGGCCATTTAGCAAAGTTTTGTTTTGATAAGATGCATCATATTAATTTTGCTAACAATAAAAATGTTTGGGTGCCTTTTAAAGCTAACCCCCAAGGACCCAAAAGAAAATGGGTACCAAAATCCCCACCTTGTGTTCTTGATGTAGGTGAGGGCTCTCACACGACGTGAGAGGGATAGTGCCTTGGTAGTGGATGTATGGACTTGATGGACACATATTTGATGCATCACTATCAAGGAGGTTTGGTGGGACAACCACCATGTTTTGGGGCTTTGGAGCATAGTTCCTTTGGTTTGGTAACTATCTCTAAAACTCTTAGTTTAGTTTATATGTTTTTTCATACATGATATTTTTAGCATGTTCATTGTTTTATTTATCTTTGAGCTTCATGTGGTATAAACATGTTTAGATATAGATTCTATCAAAACTTGTGTTTATACATGTACAAGTAGTGAGAATATTTGATTTATATACGTTTGCACTTCATTGCTCATTTATACTCATTATATGCCCATGTATAGCCTAGTTTTGATGATTTTCTCATTTACACTTGTTTTGCCTATTTTCATGTTTTACTTCATGTATATGTATTTTATATTCAAATCTAATAAAAATACATGCATACCCCGTGAGTCATTTGCCTTCATGCAATTCATCTTATGGACTCTTTTTATATTTGGGATATGTATGCATATTGTTAGGATTGGATAAAAACATACATATACCTAGGAGTTTATTTTTGAAAAATAAATGTCAATATTTTTTTTGATTTGTTTGATAAAAATAAGATTCATGATCATTTTTGAACTCCATTGACTATTTTCATGAGAATGCTATTTACATGATTATTGAACACTCACACTTCATTTGTTTGTCATGACTTTGTTTCATGAACACCTTTATGAGCTTTATCGATTTTGAGTGTCAACTCTTGTGTATTTAGTATGATTCATGAATAAATTATTTGGTTTCATATTTTTGAAGGATCTTTAACTAGTTTTTCAAAAATTAATTTAACTAGTTATTTATTCTTCAATTTATTATGAGATATACACTTGATTTTATTGTTGTTTCAATTAGTATCATTGGATTCTTTCAATTGGTCTGAATATTAACATTTTTGTATACTCATATAGTTTTTGTGTATGCATGCTTTCAATTGGTATCATATGTTCAAAATGAAAAATACTTACATTTGATATCAAGATGCATATTTGTCTTCATTTGATATCACGATATTTATTTGCTTATCTTACAATTGATATCAAATTGGTTTTATTGAGAAAATTCAAAATTTGCAATGTTGACTTACTTTGATATCTTAAAAAAATTGATTTACTAAGATATCTCAAATTTTGTTTTATTGAGAAAAATTCAAAATTTTGTTTGAATAAGAAAAATTAAAAATGTTTTAATTTATATGCCTATATGCAAGGGGAGCTTAACATCTCTTCTACATATAGATTCATGTTGAGTGTATCCTATATTGAGGAGCTTGACAACTCTTCTTTATGTGATACACGTGTGTAGGGGGAGCTTCACATCTCCTCTTATGCATTGCATATTATGTGTTATGTGAATTAGGGCTTGTCATCTCTTCTTCATGTAATGCATATATGTAGGGAAGTTAACTTAGCGTCTTCCTCTTCATGAATGTATATCGCATATAACTCTTTATGGATTTGTTTGACTTACCCCTTGAGTGATTCTTTTTTCGGACAAAAAGAGGGAGAAGAATTTGGTTGATTTGTTTTTACTTTGACCCCTTTGTTGATGATTGACAAAAAGGGATAGAAGTATTTTAGTATATATGCATGTTTTCCTTGCTTTATTCATAAAGGGGGAGAAGTATTTATGTTTATGCATATATGTTTTGTTTTGCAAATAGGAGAAAAAGAATTTATTTTGTTCTATGAATGCTCATAAATATGTATGTTGGCATGTTTATCTCCTAGAGTTGCACACACATTCATTGCATATTTATTTGTTTGTTTGGTATGCATGAGTTAAGGGGGAGCTTCTTTGAAGTTTTACTTTAATCCATGCATATATAACTCCATGAGTTTTGTCATCATCAAAAGGGGGGAGATTGTTGACCCAAAGGCCCATCACTCTAGTTTTGATGATGATCAACTCATGTAGTTATAGTACTAATGATCTTGTGTTTAATTAGTGACAGATTCATGATCAAGATCTTAGTAGGTGTGTAGCTTCAACAAGGGATTTAAAGCCGAGTTTTGGAGCTTACACAGGTTGATTCATGAGCCAATGCATCAAGACCACATCAAGTACTTAAGAGGAGTCTAGCTCGTCGGATCAAGTTTGGACCAAGTCAAGAAGATGAGAAGACTTCAAGTGAAGACTTCAAGATGAAGACTTGTGTCTAGGTTTGTTTTTATAAGATTTTGTATTTAGATAAAATGTAAAGGATAGAATAGTTGGTGGATTGCTCAAGTATACTACACACACTCTTGATTTAGTTTTCATAAAAGAGATTTCATAGAAAAGAAGATTTTTCATTTTGGAAAAATACCGGTTTGGTTTTTGGTATTTCCTATATACATGTCTTTAACCCAAACCATGATTAGAACTTAATGTCAAAAACATAGATATTTCACCATGTATGTGTAGTGGATCATATCCATACACTCTATGCTTTAAATGAGTTTAAAATATGTTGTTTTTGTATTTGAAGAAGTTTTGGAAAAACCAATTTTGAAAAAATACAGTTTTTGTTTTGAGCCAAAATTTCCAAGTTACAAAAATAGTCCAAATTGTTTGTAACATATCTTGATTTTGTGCAAGCATGTTTGATTATCAAAGTATAATGGTAAAACTATTTATGTAGATTTTTCATGATTTTATGGGAATTTATTAGAGCCAAAATGACATAGTTTTTTAATCCCAAAAATTCCCTGACCTGGCTTTTGCCGGTCGACCGGGCTTGGAAGTCGGTCGACCGACTCGGTCGACCGACGTGCACAGACGTGCACGCCAGTCTGACTGGAGGGCCGGTCGACCGAGTCGGTCGACCGCCAGAGAGCTTCTGCTCTCTAGAAAGCCCCGGTCGACCGGGCCGGTCGACCGGCAGAGAGATCTGCTCTCTGTTCCAGGGTCACGGTCGACTGACCGGTCGACCGCTGGCTCAACAGTCAGAAATCTGACCGTTGGCCGGTCGACCGGGCGGTCGACCGACAGGCCATCTGGCTCCCAACGGCTAGTTTTTCTATCTCTATAAATTGGGGCATTTGGGGGCTGTTTTCTACAAGAATTTTAAGTGAGTTTTGAGCCAGTTTTTTCTTCTTCATTAAAAGAGTTTACTCCACTAAATTGAGAGCTAATACTTCCAATCAAAAGGGGAGTTTTTATCAAGAGTGTTTAAAAGAGATTTTCTTGAGTTTTCCTCCACCACTTCCATCCTTGTTTTTCTCACAAACACTTGAGCAACCCATTGACATATTCATCCTATAGGAGTGTTCTTGTGAGAGGATTTTAGGTGATCAAAGTGTTGTGATCACCAAAGTTCATCTTTATTCTTTGAGGAGGCGGACAAGTGTGTTCGCGGTGCTTCGAGTTCGTATGTGAACTCTTTGTTTGAGGTGCGGCCTCGGCGAGCTAGTGGGCTTGCAGTGTGTACGGACTAGGGAGTCCAAGACCTTGTAGGTGTTGCGGCACCGAGTGATCCGGTGGGATCGATTTTAGTGAAAATCCTTCATAGTATTGAAGGCGGGGATGTAGAGCAAGTGTGCTCGAACCTCGAAACAAATCTCCCATGTTTGCAATTGCTCTTTCTCTCTTTGTCTCTTTTGTTTATATATTGCATGCTATTATTGTTTTTATCTTTACATGCTTGATATTCATATTGTGCTTAATTGATATATGCTTGGGAGTGTTTGCTAACACTTGTATTTAACCAAGAGAGCCAACGCGGCACCTCAACTCTTATTTAGAGGAATCTTGAGGAGTTAGTCCAGAGCCCTTCACGGGGAATTCGGCTACACTCTTGTGTTATACATAGTGTTTAGTTTTAAGAAGTTTAATTTGCTTCATATAAGTTTTTAATTCCGCATTTAGTGACTATTAGATTAGCCATCACCTTTTCACCCCCCCCCCTCTAGGTCATTTACACCTATTTGATGGCATGGTTTTCCCTTCACTGCCCCTCCATTATCCAAGCCGGTGATGAGCCTCCAGAAGGTGTCCGAATGGCGTTTCTCCGTCGATTTGAGGGATGTTCGTGGTCACGGACTTTATGTGATCGCGGTTCGTAAACTGCTGTGCCGGTATGACGTCTACAGTCTTTTTCGGTGCTTTTCCTACATTCACGATGCAGGTTATGGCAAAGAATACAAGGGTGTAGGAGATGGGCAGACATCGCTGAGCCGGGGGGTCTTCGAATGGCTAGTTAGCATCCAGCCATCCCATCTGGTGTACTGGAGTGGGGATACTTGCTACTTGGAACCCTATGTATCGAGTCGGCTAGCAAGTCAGTTCGAATATGACCAACCATATGTAGGTAACCCGAACACCGGCCTGGCCTTTATGGGGAGCCTAATTGATGGTGCTCGTGCCTGGCGGTTCTACATCACTGGCTGTACTGAGGCGCGGCTGTGCATGCCAATGAGGACTCCGAACCTTCAGACAACTTTGGGGTTCTGTCAGTGGTACAGAACTTCAAACTCCACACTAACCGGGTTTTTTATTAACTCATTTGGTGTGAAATTAATCTCTCAGCGGCTGAAGTTGAAAGTCACCGAGAGGGGTGAGGGTAGAAGGGTCAGTGTGCCAGGTCTTGGGGAGTTCATCACTACTGTTGATAGTGAGGCCTTGGACGCAGAAAGTCCCTGCTTGGAGGGAGACGTGGTGCCGAGGTTCCACCAGACGCTCCTGGTGGGGTAGGCACAGCCCCGATGGAAAATGTAAAGGTAGAGGAAGTGGAGGAAGAAGATCCCGATGTCCACTTCAAATGAAAGCAGCAGGGTGGATCTCGCAGGAAGAGGGTAGTGAAGAAGCCTCGTCGCTACACTCCCACCGTTATTGCAGAGGGTGAATCAGCCACGATGCCTCTTCCTCCTGCTCTGTTGGTCATTAAGCTATCGGCTCCGAGGCAGACTGTTGATAAAGCAGCTCCTGACCTGAGTAAGATCAGTTCTATTCTTGTGACATATACTTATATATATTTCATACAACTTATTCGTTTATCCTATGATTCAAGAACTGAGATGGCGAGAGAACTGAGAGTCGAGGCTGTAGAAGAACAGGGGGATTATTATGATCCTCTTTTCACTTATAAAGAAGGTGATAAGGCTAGCTACTTCGTCATCTCAGAAGACTCCGGAGGTGACGCAATTGACATCGGTCCTTCGGGTGTTGGGACCTCCAAAGGAAGTCCCCTGGCCTCCAGCTTTATAGGATGGACCACCGAGGGTTCGGCGAGTGAAGGTGAGCCGGCCGTTCCTCTTGACTCTGCCAAAAACTTTCCTATGGAGCCTGAGGGGATTGATGCTACCGTCGAGGAAGTTCAGAGAGAGGCTACTGCTGAGGCAGTTTAGGCGATATCATTTCTCAGTAATACTTTGATCTTTTGTAGTAATTCTCTCCTGATATTCAATATGCCTCGTTCAAACAAAGTCTTGCCACCAGTGTTCCACCTTTGGGTGCATCGACTTCAAGGGAACTAGCCAATCTTCTTGAGGGAATCAGGGGTGAAGCAAGTACTTCGACAGCAACGAACGCTGCTGAGTTGGATGCCTTGTATCATGACCTACCCTCTTATCAGCCCGAACCGGTCAGTGGAAAAGAGGCTGAGGGGACAGTGATTACGGAACCAATCTCACTTCCAACTATATCGGTAAGTGAGATGCCAATGGTTTCTCCAACGCTGCCCATCTTGACAACCACGGAGCTGAAGGTAATTACCAGTCCTACTTCTCCAACACTAGTTGTTGAGCCAGCTCTCCCAGAAATAGTCACCAGCCTTACTTTGATTGTGGCTACTGTACTGGTTTCAATGAGAAATCTTCTGAGATCACCGGCGACCCCTCATATTTCTCCAGCCAACGCTCCCGCCATCTCCTCTACGGTTATGTCAGTGAAACCGGTGAAAGCTTTGCCTTCAAGGGCTGCTCGTTCACTGGGAATAGTTGAAGCCGAGAATGAATTTGTGGCTGAGCTAGTTGACAGCTTTTATACGGGCTTGAAACAATCGTTGCTTTGGTCTTGAAGGGCTCGACTACCTCGTTCTCTACTTTAAAGGTGGTCCTCTCTCGAAGTATTGACAGCATTCGAGACTTTGGAGGGGATGACCCAGCTGCCACATTAGAGCTTCTGGTGGAAAAGCTTATGAGGGATGTAGATGAATGGCGTCATCTCAGTAGTTCAGATTTGGCTTCCTCAGTTAATGAATAGCTTGAACACCTTGCTGCTCAGATGCGGAAAGCTCATCTTGTGGCATAGGAAGCAGCTAAGGCAATATCTTCAGATTTAAAATCCTTAGAGACAAGAAAAGTAGAAATTGGAGATGTCATAGATGCTTCTAATAGTGCTCTTCTCGATGCTGAGGATAAGATTTAAAAGGCCAAGGAAATGATCAAGAAAGCCAATCTTCTTCTATCCAAGGCTGAACCGGCACGTCTTGAGGAGATCGCTCGGCTAGAGCAGCTTAAGGCTCAAAATGACGAAGTCCCGCAACAGGAGCTAGCACAGAGGGCAACTTTGGCTTAAATTAAGGCTCGTCTGTTCCAGACAGTGAGCTTTAATGAGGCCGAGTTGAGTCGCAGGCATTCATCAGAACTGCTCAGGAGAGGAAGATAGGCTAGCCATCCTTGAAGAACAGATCAAGTCTTACGAAGCACCATCGTAGCTTGTAATCCATGTATCCATGTATCCCTCTTTGGGATCAATAAAAAGTAATTTTATTTGACTCCTCTATTATATTTCTAACTTGTTTTATTTTCTGAATTGCAATTCTTAGTTTCAAGTTGTACTACAATTCTCAAAAGGAAAGGAAATAATGGTATAACTAATCTAATCAGAGGTGATAAACTGATAAGATTAGTTAAAAATTTGAGAAATGGCTCGACTCAAATCATATTGAGATGAGGATGGAAGAAATGAGCTTGACGATCTTTACTGTTTAGAGGTAAATATTAAGTAACACATTAAAGATCGTCGGATAACCTGGACATGATGATTAGGAATCACCAGACACTAAGCCTTGTCGTTCAGAGGTGATGAACTGGATATGACGACAAAGAAAGATGAGATTAGATATTTATCGGTTCAGAGGTGACAAACTAGACATAACTGATTAGAAATTACCAAACTCAGAGTGTTTACTGTTCAGAGGTGAACAGTAAGAAAAAGGAAGACTTGGCTATCTGTCGGTTCAGAGGTGATAAACTGGATATAACCGATTGAAAAGCCACCAAGCTCGAAACTTTGTCATTTAGAGGTAATAATCTGGACATGATGATAAAAAAAGATGAGATTGGATATTTATTGGTTCAGAGGTGAAAACTGGACATAACCGATTAAAAATTATCAAACTCGGAGTGTTTACTGTTTAGAGGTGACGAACTGGACATAACAGTAAGCAAAAAGGGAGACTTATCTATCTATCGGTTTAGAGGTGATAAACTAGACATAACCGATTGAGAAGCCACCAAGCTCAAAATTTTATCATTCAGAGGTGATAATCTGGACATGATGACAAAGAAAGATGAATCCGATTTTAGGGACCCGTCTATTCAGAGGTGATATACTGGACATGATAGACTAAGACACACCAAACTCAAATCCGCTGACAGAGGTAGTCGCATTAACTTAGCAGCTAGCCCACTAGGGACTGCAAGGGTGAATTGGATCTGGGCACCCGTTGGTTCAGAGATAATATGGACATGACCAACTAAGAGACATCAGGCTCACAAATCGATGTTCAGAGGTAGTCGTATTAACATGACAGCAAGAACTCTTGACCTTGATAGAGGGAAGGAGAACAAAGTTATGAACCTATCTGTTCAGAGGTGGTGAATTGGACATGACAGTTGAAGTACCATAAGAAGGGAGATCTAGGTATTCGTCAGTTCAGAGGTGATAAACTAGACATAATCGATTAGAAATTGCTAGACTCAAAGCCCTGTCGTTCAGAGGTGGCAAACTGGATATAATGGCTAAGGAATAGTCCCTACTGGACTGAAAGATGAGACTTGGTTATCTGTCGGTTCAGAGATAATATGAACATAACCGATTGAGAAACTACCAAGCTCAGGATTTATACTGTTCAGAGTGACAAGCTGGACATAACGGTAAAAGAAATAACCCCATGGGGGAAAATAGGATTTGCTTATAAATTCCGTGGTAAATTGATATCTCCTTTGGATATTATTTGAAAGAAATTGTCAGTAGTATATTGTTAACGTGACAACCAAGAGAGTCCACTGGGGACTGAGTGGGAAATAATAAACTTTGAAGAGAGTCTACTAGAGATTTGCTGGGGAACTGAGAAATATGAATCTCATGAAAGATTATATGTCAGAGAACTCCATGGGGATTTGTAAAGCAACATGTCAGAGGTGTAATATTAACTTGACAAGGATTCATTTTACTGTTAGAGGTGTTTGAACATAACAGTAATTTGAGTGGACCTGTCATTCTATTGAAGGGAATGACAAGCGGAGTTTATTCACTGAAGATGTTGACCAAACTCGTAGGGATATTGGTTTTATCCGTGAGGTAATAGGCCAGAATTTCACCATCAAAGGTTTAATGTTAACATGTAGGTTTCACTCATCATTTCGTAAGGGATATGAATACCTTTCTATGTGGTCTTACCATTCTATGGACGGGAATTGGTAAGTGATTTTGGAGAGGGAATCACATGGGAACAGGTCCCTTAGGATTTTTAGCAAATCCTCAGTTGTCAACGGATTTGATATGCCTTTTACCAACTACCATTTGAGTCGAGCTAGCCATGCTATTCCCCTCAGCATGATGAGTTGTCAAGGACTTATGTTGGGCTTAAAGGCCAACATTTTCCTTTATCCTTAGCCGCTAGCAGGGTTGGATTATTTTGTTACTTTGAGTAACGTGATGCTTCCCCTGGGTTTTCACTCTGTAGGTGAGTTGGGGATTAAAGGAGTAGACACGAATTCCACGGGATTTCTATTTGAAGATTTATTGTTCCTCGTGGACTCTCTATCAACCCTTATCTTGTTTCCATATTGGGAAGATTCTGCATTAGGATGTGTCGCGAACCTTCTTCAATGAGTTCATCTTGTCAAGTCATCAGCTAAACTCCTTTGATCTTTGATTCGATCGGTTACCACTTGGTCGGTCGCCACGTCTTGATATGAATGTGGAGTGGAAAGGTCCAGCAAGAGAATGCGTTACGAACCTTCTTTAATAAGTTCAGCTTAATAAGTCATCACATAAACTCATTTGTTTGGTCAGAGCTTTTGTCATTGAGTCAAACTTGTTCTCTTCTTCAATGTCAAAGGCTTCGATCGGCTCGATACTAGCTGACAGTGAATTCGTAACCTTGATTCTTCTTTGAGGTGTTCGGTTGGCTCGATGAAAGTCTTGATCAGAGGTGTAATGTTAACTTGATCATGAGAAGAATCTTATCAAGGATAATACTTCTTTAAGAACTTGTCATTGATTGGCATCATTAGTAAGTCTCCGTCTAAAGTCATAAGGCGATATGCTCCATTTGAATAGAGCGTTTCTATCACAAACGGTCCTTCTCATTTGGGTTGAAAATTGCCTTTTTGTGCATCATGATCATCGGTTATCTGATGGCCAAAACCAAATGTCCTTTCTAAAAGACCCTTTGCTTGACCTTTTTATTAAAGGCCTTCGAGATTCGCGCTTGATACAACTCAATACGTTATTGAGCCTGTAATCGCTTCTCATCTAGGGCTTCAAGCTCTTGAAGATGTAACTGATCATTGTCCTCCTTTGTCATTCTAGCCATCAAGGTGACTCATAATGATGGCATCTGAATTTCTAACGGTATGACTGCTTCACACCTGTATACCAGGGAAAAAGGTGTTTTGCCTGTCGGGGTCCGAACTATGGCTCGGTAGGCCCAAAGACATTCACTAAGCTTCTCATTCCAGTCTCGCTTATTCGATGAAATGAATTTTTGAGTAGCTTAATGATTATCTTGTTGAATGCTTCCACCAAGCTATTAGCGGCAGGGTTATAAGCAGTTGATGCCACATCTGAATTTGGTACCTGTCACAAAACTGGTAGAATACCTGGCTTACGAATTGGGGACCGTTATCATGGATGATCCGCCTAGGGACACCAAATCGATGGATGACATGGTGTTTGATAAAAATTAGCCACATTAGAAGTTTTAACTTCCACAAGCGGTATGGCCTCCGTCCACTTTAAAAAGTAATGCGTTATTGCTAAGATAAACTGGTGACCTTTTATTGAAGAGGGCTGATCGGCCTATGACATCGATTCCCTATGCTTCAATTGGCCACGAATGAACAGTTAGATGGAGTAACGCTGGAGGCTGATGTATGAAGTCTGCATGGATTTGGCAGGCTTTTCACCTTCATGCATACTTGATGGCATAGGCTATCATGGTCGGCCAATAATATACAAGCCTGTGCAATCGGTCCTTGAGTTTTGGACCTGGTTGATGAGCTCCGCATATGCCGTCGTGCGCTTCTTTACGTACTTCTTGTGCTTCTGAATTAGAAAGGCAACGGAGGAGGATACCGTCATATGAGCGACGGTAGAATATCTTTACTATTGGATCATAGTAAAAATGGAGAGACCTTCGTCTGATAGATGCCACCTCTTTAGGGTCATCCGACAATATATCATGCAAAGCATAGTCAATGAATGAGGGGAAATCGCTAATCTCTCGGTTCAAGATCCATCGAGATGTTATAGACCTCTTTGGTTCTCAACATGCGTTTAGAACAAACAAGGTGTCGAGTAGCTACTGTAAGGTGATGCTTGGTGTCGACTGGTAAGGCTAACATTGTTGCTAGTGCAGCCAAAGCATCAGCCCTAGTATTCTGGGATCGAGACACGTGACTGATGTAAAAGCCATCAAATAAATTAGCCATTTTGATGACCGCGTGATGATAAGGTACCAAATCTTTGTGACGGACCTCATACTCGCCTTTAACCTGATTGACAATCAGTTTTGAATCACCATAAGCTTCAAGGTAGCGTACTGATCGGCAAAAAGCAAGCACAAGAAAAGTAGAAAGGGAGTGGGTCAAAGTTACTGCTTTTGCGATTCTTCCGTAGTAGCGAAGTGGCTATACGGGTCGTATCCACAAGGAGGGAGAGCGATGGAAGCTTGATGCGGCTTTTATGTTCAAGAAAAGAGAATGTTCTTTGTTTCCAAATAAAGAATTGAAAAGTGAAAACAAGTTGTTTCAAGAATTGTTGAAAAATTTTTTGGTAGTTTGTAAAAGTGGGTTTTTTCTTAGTGGTAAAAACGCATGGCTAACTTTCTACTAATTGCTCCCACTAATCCCTAACTTCTTGAAGATGTGCCTCACGGTGGATCATAGGCAAGCTTACCCCTGATGCAATGGAACTATTCACGTGAAAATCGAGTGAAAGTTCTTCCTATAACTTTGCTTTACATGGCAAAAACTTGGACATTCCCATATCAAGATCCATTAGAAGGCGAGAATACGGGAAGACACGAGTGCACTAATGGTATCGACAAAGTTAAAAAGAAAGTCTCTAACTTACAACAACAAGCAAAGTACAAAACTTATAGATCATCAAAAAACTATTTAAGCATGAAATATAAGAAGGTAAATACTTGTAGGTAAGTTAGAGTTAGAACCCTCGTCTTAAGATGCCATAGCTCTCGTTTGCACAAGGCTTGTTGACACTATTGACTCATGCGGGTTATCAATTAAGTAGTTAAAGATTAGTGGGTTAGTAGTTAGTTAGCCATGCTATGGAGGAGTTAGTTACACATGGTGAAGAAAAGAGCAACAAAAGAAAAGAGATAAAGAGAAGGAGTTACACTAAAGCAAGAATGTAAAAGCAAATGCAAGCAAATGAAAACAACTAGTAAATGGAAAGAAGAAAGAGAAGTAATTACTTGTATTATCTTGTCACCTTCCAATACAACTTGTACACACTCTCTCTCTTTCACTCTAATGGCTAAAGCTAGACCTAAAACTAGAAGAAGAAGAACAACAACAACTACAAACAAAAGATCAAACTACACAACTTGCTCTCTGGATTTTTTTTCAACTGAAGAGCCCAGGAGGGCTTTTATAGGCATCAGGGACTAGGGGGCCAGGGGACAAACCCTGGCCCAAAACGTGGCGCGCCGCGCACCCACATGGCCGCGGAAACGCGGCATATGCAGCGTTTCCGCGGCAATACTGCGCGCGCCGCCTATTGCGCGCCGCCTGGTTGTCCCCCTGTCTGCTGGATTCCCAGTTTCTGGTTTGGCCGCGAAAACGCGACAAAATGCCGCGTTTCCGCGGCTTTCCTTGGGCGGCGCGTGCGGCACCGCCTGCTACGTGCTGCGCTGTTGTCCCCCTGTCGGCTAACGCTCCTGATTTTGACAGAGTCAGCCCTCTAGGTCAATAGCTATTTTACTAGTCCTTTAATCACCAAATAAATGGTGATTTGGGTCTTCTTCTTCATTTGCCCACCATGGACCTAGGATCAAGCAAGTAAGGTTTTATTAGTAGAATTTTACATGAAATAAATATGAGAATGTGATGAAAATTATGCAAAATTAGAGACTAATCACACCCCCACACTTATCTTTTTGTTCGTCCCGAGCAAAACAAAAATAAGAAAATTATTATCCATTTTCGCAGGTGACGCGATTGCACTGAGCATGTGTAACAAGCCTTTAAACCTCTAAGTTTCCCTAGAGGAGGAGTGTTGTCTCCTGAGGGTTTTCAGCGGATTGCACCCACAAAATCCAGTAAGTAAAGAAGTTAGTTGTTTAGAAAGAAATATATATATATGTATATATAATTTATATATATATATATATATGAAAAAAACTTTCAATCATCTAAATAAAAATGACCGAATGATGTAGGAGTTAGGTTTAACCGTCATAAGTCCTCTTATACTTTAGCCTTCATAAAAGAAGAAATTATGGTTTTTTTCTTTAAATTTAGAAAGGATCTTGTACTTCTAACTCATTCTTTTATTTTGCTTTAGATAGATATGCATAATGTGTAAGTGTGATGTGCTTGGGATTTTTCAACTCAACTTTGAATTTTATTAATATTTACTTATTATTCCTGATTCCATTAGGCTTTCTACTTCACTTATGTAGCACATATCAAACCGATGACTCCCAAACCAGATGGTCTTAGGGCACCAGGCGAAAAAAATACCCTTCAGGTCAAATATGTAAGTGAAGTAGGCCACGAAATCAAGATTTATAATAATTTTTTTTGGCGTGAGTAATTATGCTTCTTGAGGCATAATTATCCAGCTTTTTCTTTTCTCTTTTTTTTTGGCATGAATAATCATGCTTCTTGAGGCACAATTATCCAGCTTTTTTTATTTTTTTTATTTTTAAGAGTTGTGTCTCTAAATCCCAAGCATGTGTGTGTGAATTATGCATATTCTACTAAGGCTAAATAAAAGGTATGAGTTATTTTCCTTATCCCTCCTATCCTTTTTAGTCAAACCATTCTTTCTTGTTTACTTAGGCATAAATAAAGATTTATTACTAAGGTTCCCGTAATTCCTACAGTCTTTTGGTATTTTTATAAAGAGTATGAAATTTCTTTTTGAGATTTTTTTTTTTGAAAGAAGGAAGAAAGAAGAAAAAGAAAAAGTGTTAGCACCCCCCACACCTATCTAATGCATTGTCCTCAATGAATGCAGATGGAAATGCAAATGCAATAAATAGAGAGAAGGAATGATGTTACCGTCTTCGGGGACTCGGGCCGGTCAAGTGCGAATAAGCGAAAGAATGTACACGGGGTAAGCATATAAACAATTTTTTTTTATTTGTTGGGGTTAGGTGTATGACGGGGCAAAAAGAGTCAGCACACTATCATCTGGAATCATAGGCTCAGTGGTCAAGAAGGGCTTCAGTCTTTGCCCATTCACTTTAAATTCCGTGTTGTTTTTAGGGTCTGCAATAAGCACAGCACCGTGTGGGAAAACAGTGCGCACAATGAACGGTCCCGACCAACGAGTTTTCAGCTTTCCCGCGAAAATATGAAGCCTAGAGTTGTACAGCAAAACCCTATCTCCCGGTGCAAAGTTTTTTCGGGTTATGATTTGGTCATGAAAAAGTTTAGTCCTGCTCTTGGTGATTTGTGCATTCTCGTAAGCTTCATTCCGTATCTCCTCTAATTCTGAAATCTGCAGTTCTTTAAGTTCACCGCCTTGGTCAGATCAAAGTTAAGTTGCTTAATTGCCCAGAGGGCCCGGTGTTCTAACTCTACTGGTAGATGACAGGCTTTTCCAAATACGATTCTATAAGGAGGCATCCCCAGAACTGTCTTAAATGCGGTGCGGTAAGCCCACAATGCATCATTGAGCTTAACCGACCAATCCTTTCGGTTTTGTCCAACAGTCTTTTCCAGAATGAGCTTGATTTGTCGGTTGGTGACTTCGATCTGCCATTTGTCTGGGGATAATACGGGATCGATAACTTGTGATTGATAGAATATTTTCGCATCAGAGCGTCAAAACTCTGTTGCAGAAATGTGATCCATTATCACTAATTATCGCTCGGGGGTGCAAAACCGGGAGAAGATGTTTTCTTTGAGAAATTTGACAACCACTTTGTTGTCATTCGTCTTGGTTGGCACAGCTTCTACCCACTTAGAGACATAATCAACAGCAACCAAAATGAATTGGTTGCCGAAGGAGTTGGGAAATGGCCCCATGAAATCGATGCCCCAAACATTAAAAATTTCAACTTCAAGGATTGGGTTCAGGGGTATCATGTCTCTTCTAGAAATTTCCCGATCTTCTGACAGTTTTCACATGACTTGCAAAAATGATATGAGTCTTTAAACAAAGTGGGCCAGTAGAACCCACTTTGTAGAACCTTCTCGGCAGTCTTGCGGGGACCGAAGTGTCCTCCGCATGCAAGGTCATGGCAAAAGCTGAGCACACTCCTTTGTTCCTCCTCGGGTATGCATTGTCTAATTATTTGGTCAGGACAATACTTGAAAAGATACGGTTCTTCCAGAAGAAGTATCGTACTTGGGCAAAGAAGCGGTATTGGTCTTGCTTTGTCCAGTCAGCGGGTAATTGTCCCGTGGCTAGGTAATTAACGATGTCAGCATACCAGGGTTCCTTACGAATGGCTAGGATGTGCTCATCAGGGAAATCCTCATTGATCGGAGCTTGGATGGTCGGTGCATTCGAAATTCGCGAGAGATGATCAGCGACCACATTTTCTATACCTCTTTTATCCCAGATTTCTAAGTTAAATTCTTGAAGCAAAAGGATCCACCGAATCATTCGGGCTTTTGCTTCCTTCTTGGTCATGAGGTATTTCAGAGCCGAGTGATCCGTGAAAATCACCGTTTTCGAACCTAACAAGTAGGGCCGGAATTTTTCTAACGCAAAGACAACGGCCAGAATTCCTTCTCAGTCGTTGTATAATCCTGTTGGGCGTCATTCAAGGTCCTACTCGAATAGTAAATCACGTGCTGCTTATTATCAATGCGCTATCCTAGAACAGCGCCAAGAGCAGAATCAGATGCATCACACATGATTTCAAATGGCTGGCCCAATTAGGAGCAGAAATGATAGGTGCAGAAATCAGTTCTTGGTTCAGCTTCCCCATGACTTGAAACATTCATCATTGAAATCAAAGGGCACGTCCTTAGCGAGCAGGTTGGTCAAGGGCCTCGCGATTTTGCTAAAGTCCTTAATAAACCGTCGGTAGAACCCAGCATGCCCTAAAAAGGATCTAATATCCTTGATGCTTTTGGGTGGTGGAAGCTTAGAAATTACTTCTACCTTGGCCTTATCCACTTCTATGCCTCTCCTCAAAATTTCATGGCCCAAGACAATCCCCTGTCTCACCATAAAGTGACATTTTTCCCAGTTTAGAGTTAGGTTCTTCTCAATGCATCTTTGTAGCACTAACTCTAAGTGATGAAGACACTGATCAAATGAATCTCCGTAGATGGAGAAGTCATCCATGAAAATCTCAAGAAAATGTTCTACCATGTCAGAGAACAAACTAAGCATGCACCGTTGGAACGTTGCAGGAGCATTGCACAATCCAAAAGGCATGCGCTGATAAGCAAAGGTTCCAAACGGGCAGGTGAACGTCGTCTTTTCTTGGTCTTCGGCAGCAATGGGGATTTGATTGTATCCCGAGTACCCATCTAGAAAGCAGTAGTACTCATGTCCAGCCAACGCTCAAGCATTTGGTCGATGAAGGGTAGCGGGAAATGGTCTTTACGGGTAGCAGCATTCAACTTCCTGTAGTCGATACAAACACGAACCTTGGTAGGCAATCTTGTTTGTACCAACTCTTTTTCCTCATTTTCTACTACCGTAAAGCCAGCCTTCTTTGGGACCGCATGAACAGGGCTAACCCATTGGCTATCAGAAATGGGATAAATGATCCCATTATCTAATAGTTTCAGAATTTCAGCCTTCACTGCCTCTTGCATGAGAGGGTTAAGCCTGCGTTGTGGGTCCCTCCTAGGGGTTGCTTCATCAACTAAATGAATCCTATGTTGCACTAGGCTGGACTTATTCCCTTGATGTCCTTCATTGTCCATCTAATGGCCTCCCTATGTCTTTCCAGAATAGACATTAAGCTGTCCTCTTGTTGCTCAGTCAGGTGGGATGCTATGATGACTGGTAAGGTGTCCTTTTCGCCCAGGTAGGTGTACTTGAGGTGTTCAGGCAGGGCTTTTAGCTCTAGGGAAGGTGTTGCTTCATTGGAGGCAATCTCTGGGCTTTCAATCCTAGGATAGGGTACACTGGGGCTTGATGTCCAATCTACTGCTGAATCTACGATCTGGTCTAAATTGAAATCCTCAGCCTTCAGATCAAACTCTGCCTCAGTTTCTGTCTCCATGCGTTCCTCATGCTCACTGGTCAGGTTTTCAATAGAATTGACCTCAAACGTCTGATCATTGACATCCTTAGGTTGTCTTCCAAGATTGAAGACATTGACTTCCTTCGTCATGTCTCCAAAAGTCAATCGCATGGATCCGTTCCTACAGTTGATTATGGCATTGGCTGTAGCAAGGAATGGGCGCCCTAAGATGACGGGAGTTTGAGACCTAAGATTGGACACAGGTTGGGTCTCAAGCACAATGAAGTCAACGGGATAAATGAAACCCCCGACCCGGATGAGGACGTCTGTGATTTCCCCCTTCGGGATCTTCACAGATCGGTCAGCTAGCTGAATGGTGACTCGAGTAGGGCTTAGCTCACCCAACTCAAGCTGCTGGTATACTGAGAGAGGTAGCAAGTTGATACTTGCTCCCAGGTCAAGAAGCGCTCTACTAATTTCAGTCTGTCCTATGGTGCAGAAATGGTGGGACATCCGAGATCCTTGTATTTCACCGGAATGGGACCAGACAGAATTTCGCTTATGTTAGTGGCCAAGAACACTTTCTTGGCACATAGGTCTTTCTCTTCTTAGTACACATATCCTTAAGAAATTTGGCATAAGCCGGGACTTGTTGGATAGCGTCAAGAAGTGGCACATTCAATTTGACCTGGTTGAACATCTCTAGCATTTTCTCCATGTGCATATTTTTATTATTATTCGTAAGCCTATTAGGAAAGGGTGCTACAGGCTTATGAACATGTTCAGCAGCTTTGTCCTCGTCAGATGTTTGTGGAGTGGATTGGGAGGAACTAGCAGAAGTGGAGGCAAGAGTGGGATCGGGATGGACTGGACTTTTCTGTTGGTAGACCTGGTTATCTACCCTCTTTCTAGATTTCAGTGTGTGAACAGCATTACACTGGTTAATTGATGGATCCTGAACTTCATATGCTTGGTTGGAGGTTTTTGGGTTAACTAGTGGCTGACTAGGCAAAGTACCCTAGGTCTTTCACTTAGGGAGCTAGCTAACTGGCTCATCTGCATTTCCAACCTTGATATGGCCTGTGAATGATTGTTTAAAGTTTGTCCCTGATTCTGCATGAAAGCGGTTTGGGACTTAATGAAAGCCTCTATGCTCTCCTCCAATTTACTGATTTTCTTTTCCATTGGAGAGCTTTGGGAGGAGGAAGAAGGGGCTTGACTGGGAAAAGGTGGTGGAGGAGCAGGATGGTGAAAGTTGTTGGAAAAATTAGGCCTGGGAGGATTGTTTGGGGCCCAGGAGAAATTTGGTGATTCCTCCAGCCGGGATTGTAGGTCTGCGAGTAGGGTTTGTGAGGCGGCCGTGAGTAAACCGCGTTCATGTGTTCCGGTGGCACTTGTTGGCATGAAAAATAGGGCACTCTTTAAAGACATGGTTCTGTGCCTGACAATATGAACAACCCAGATTGTGAATTGGTGGTGGGTTGATCTGGTTGACACTAGCAGGCTCTTTTGTTTCCAGAGCCTCTATCCTTCTCATCAGGGTAGCAATCTTAGCCTCGGCAGCTATGGATGATTCTAGGGATAGGAGCCCTCCTCTAAAGCTATAGATTGTGAATTCTTAGATTTTTCTGAGGCTGGCTCCCATTGCAGGGTTTTCTCCGCTAAATCCTCAACAAATCCCAACCCTGATTCTCATCCTTCTGCAAGAACCCTCCCTGACACATCGTTTCCAACAGGGTCTTAGTCTGATAATCTAGACCATCATAGAGAATCTGGCACTGACGCCATTTCTCCACGCCATGATGAGGGCATTGAGCTAGGAGATCTTTGAATCACTCAAAGTATCTCCAAAATGGTTCGCTCGGGTCTTGCTTAAATTGCATGATGTTCTTCCTAATGAGGGCAGTTTTGTGAATTGGGTAAAATTTTTTCAAGAAAGCCTTGACGAAATCATCCCACGTCGTGATTGAATCTGCTGCCAAACTGTACAACCATTTCTTAGCTAGGTCTTTTAGGGAAAAAGAGATGAACGTAACCTAACGGCATCGTCTCCTAGCTGAGGTATACGCATCATGAGGCATACTTCTTCAAATTCCCTAACAAAGAAGTATGTGTCCTCTGATTCTAAACCATGAAATTTGGGAAGAGTGTTAATGAATTGGGGCTTTAACTCGAAATTATTGCCGTTTGCTTCAGGAAGTTTTATGCAAGATGGAAGTGAAGTTCTGATCGGGTAAATCTATCCTGAAGCGACGCCATCACCGGTTCTAGATGCAAGGGTAGAGAAGTGTTTCTTGTTAATCTGGAAATTGACGAATCTCTCACCCACTCTTGCATGCAGCACACCACAACCAACGCAAAAACACAACAAACAATCGAAAAGAGTGAAAACAAACAAAAGAAAGAAAAACAACCACAAGCCTTAGTCTAAGGTACCTGGACCTAGACGACTCCTAACTGGTCGATTCTTCGGAGAAGGTTGTTGCAGGAACTCGACTACAAGCTAATCGGCCAGGAAAGGGCAAAGCTCGGGGGAGGTAACCGGGCGGAGCCACGGGCCTAATTATGCCAAACCACGGAGCTTTCGAGGCTTAACCTCTCAATCCACTTTCCTTAGACACCGATTTTGCAGGAGTATAGTTCTTACAATTTCCAACCTCGGTTAATCTCTTAGTGAGTCCGAGATGTCCCTGGGCCAACGTCTATTGATTTTTAGTTAAGGCTTGGGAAAGTGTGAGTGCACTTGGAGATGGTTTTTGGCTAAGGAAGGGTGATGAAATCCCCACCTTATCTTGTTTATTTGGGTTTTGCCCTTAAAGTCAATTGTGCAAGTGTACAGTTTATTCACAACAAGGTAACACTCAAAGCGGTAAATCACTTCAAATGTTGGTCCTATTCTATATGAATGCACACGTACCTTGTCTCCAGCACTCTTCAACAGAAATAGAAATGAATTGAAATAGACACGTGCCCTAAATGCAAACGTCTAATCCAAATTTTAATTCAGCAACAAGTGAATTTCTGTTGAACTTATTACACATGCATATGGTGAAGCATCCCAGGAAAAAATTTAGAAAGCAATATATTTTTTTTTTTAGCGGCGCTCGGCAACCCTGCAAACGAGTTTGTTAGTACTTCAATCGGAAGAACTCGCTTTTACACGAATCTTTCCGAGGGCAATGAATCCTCGCGCAATGTCCTTGGCCACCTCTTTTGCTTCCCGTGAAAGTGGGCTCCTTGATTCTTCTCCTACACACAAAAACAAAGAACTCTTTAGTAGTGACAATAAAGTCGTTCCCTCCCCGGCAACGGCGCCAAAATTTGATCGGCAAAAAGCAAGCACAAGAAAAGTAGAAAGGGAGTGGGTCGAAGTTACTGCTTTTGCGATTCTTCCGTAGTAGCGAAGTGGCTATACGTGTCGTATCCACAAGGAGGGAGAGCGATGGAAGCTTGATGCGGCTTTTATGTTCAAGAAAGAGAATGTTCTTTGTTTCCAAATAAAGAATTGAAAAGTGAAAACAAGTTGTTTCAAGAATTGTTGGAAAAATGTTTTGGTAGTTTGTAAAAGTGGGTTTTTCTTAGTGGTAAAAACGCATGGCTAACTTTCTACTAATCGCTCCCACTAATCCCTAACTTCTTGAAGATGTGCCTCACGATGGATCATAGGCAAGCTTACCCCTGATGCAATGGAACTATTCACGTGGAAATCGAGTGAAAGTTCTTCCTATAACTTTGCTTTACACGACAAAAACTCGGACATTCCATATCAAGATCCATTAGAAGGCGAGAATACGAGAAGACACGAGTGCACTAATGGTATCGGCAAAGTTAAAAGGAAAGTCTCTAACTTACAACAACAAGCAAAGTACAAAACTTATAGATCATCAAAAACTATTTAAGTATGAAATTTAAGAAGGTAAATACTTGTAGGTAAGTTAGAGTTAGAACCTCGTCTTAGATGTCCATAGCTCTCGTTTGCACAAGGCTTGTTGACACTATTGACTCATGCGGGTTATCAATTAAGTAGTTAAAGATTAGTGAGTTAGTAGTTAATTAGCCATGCTATGGAGGAGTTAGTTACACATGGTGAAGAAAAGAACAACAAAAGAAAAGAGATAAAGAGAAGGAGTTACACTAAAGCAAGAATGTAAAAGCAAATGCAAGCAAATGAAAACAACTAGTAAATGGAAAGAAGAAAGAGAAGTAATTACTTGTATTATCTTGTCACCTTCCAATACAACTTGTACACACTCTCTCTTTCACTCTAATAGCTAAAGCTAGAACTAAAACTAGAAAAGAAGAACAATAACAACTACAAACAAAAGATCAAACTACACAACTTGCTCTCTAGATTTTTTTTCAACTGAAGAGCCCAGGAGGGCTTTTATAGGCATCAGGGACTAGGGGGCCAGGGGACAAACCCTGGCCCAAAACGTGGGCGCGCCGCGCGCCCCACATGGTCGCGGAAACGCGGCATATGCCGCGTTTTCGCGGCAATACTTTGCGGCGCACGCGCAGCGCCGCCTGCTGCGCGCCGCCTGGTTTTCCCCCCTGTCTGCTGGATTCCCAGTTTCTGGTTTGGCCGCGAAATTGCGACAAAATGTCGCGTTTTCGCGGCTTTCCTTGGGGCGGCGCGTGCGGCGCTGTTGTCCCCCTGTCGGCTAACCGCTCCTGATTTTGACAGAGTCAGCTCTCTAGGTCAATAGAGCTATTTTACTAGCCCTTTAATCACCAAATAAATGGTGATTTGGGTCTTCTTCTTCATTTGCCCACCATGGACCTAGGATCAAGCAAGCAAGGTTTTTTAGTAGAATTTTACATGAAATAAATATGAGAATGTGATGAAAATTATGTAAAATTAGACTAATCACGTACCCCCATTTCATGAGCGAGTTGAAGGCCAATGAGTAGAGCATTATATTCTGCCACATTATTGGAGCATGATTCTGTCAGGGAAAATGCCCTAGGAGGACATGGTTTTGTGGTGAGATAAATACACCCCCACACCAGCAATGATCTTGCCTTTAGGGCCTATTCGTGATGCTTTATCAAAGAACATCTGCCATACATCATCATCTGAAGTTATATTAATTCGAAGACCTCATTTGGAAGGAGCTCGTGAAGTTTTGAGCTTTTTCGGAACCGGATGAGCAGCCAAGAAATCTGCAAGTGCCTGGCCTTTGACCGCCTTCTGAGGGACAAAAGCATGTCGTACTGAGACAGAAGAGGGTTCACTTAGCTTATCTAGAATTTAGTGATCCTGGTTTCATCATGAGAAGGCGCAAAGGATTCACTTTGGAAATGACATGTATATGGTTTGGCCGACCAAATAATGTCGTGTCTTCTGAATAGCAAAGACAAGAGCTAAGCATTCCTTCTCAATAGGTTTATAATGAGATTCCGCCCGAGTCCTACTCAGATAGTAAATAGTCTGTTCATGACCATTATCATCTTTTTGAGCAAGTAGAGCACTGAGAGAATGGTCCATAACTTTCACATAAAGCAGGAAAGGTTTTCCTGATGTGGGAGCACCAAGACCAGAGGTATAGTGAGGTATCTTTTGATATCCTCGTAAGCTTCTTGAAAGGTTTGATCCCATACAAAAGTGACACCCTTTTTCATGAGTCGGTGAATGGTTGACAGCGGCCTGAGAGATTTGTGATAAATCTTCTGATATAAGCCAGTCTACCTTGCAAGCCCCTAAGTTCTTTGAGATTCTTAGGTGGATGCATGCTCTGAATGGCTTTGACTTTCTCCGGGTCAAGATGAATCCCTTTGATGTAACAATAGATCCTAGGAACTTGCCACTCGAAACCCCCAAGAAGGATTTTGTAGGATTCATCTTCAGTCGATGAGCCCGTATTATGTCAAACATCATTCTTAAGTCACAAAGATGATCATTCTTATCGTGGCTTTTGACAGCAATGTCGTCGACATAACATTCTACCGTCTTTCGGAGATGCTCGTGGAAAATTATACTCATCGCCCGCTGATAAGTTGCTCCCGCATTCTTTAATCGAAAGGCATCACGGTATAGCAATACACCCCCAACGGTGTCCGGAATGAAGTATGCTTCTCATCCTCTGGATACATCTTAATTTGATTATACCTTGAGAAACCGTCCATGAAAGACATTCTTTCGAATCCGCAGGTATTGTCAATCATGACATCAGTGATGGGCAATGGGAATCTCTTTAGGACAGGTGTATTGAGATCGTGGTAATCAATACAAATTCGTATTTTCCCATTCTTCTTAAGAACGGGAACGATGTTAGCAACCCAATCTGGTTGATGTTACTCCCGTATGAAGCCACATGCAATGAATTTATGGACTTCGTCTTCAATAGCTTCCATAATGTTCGGGCGAAATTGGCGTTGTTGTTGCTTAACTGGTTTGGCGTCTAGTTTGATGTTCATACGATGCATGGCTACTTGTGGATCAAGTCCGGGCATATCCTTGTAGTTTCATGTGAAAACATTGATATTCTCTCTTACGAGTACTGTCAATTCTTCTCTTTCTGTAAGTGATAAGCTTTCACTTATAAAGATGGTTTAGGGTGATCTTGACTACCCAAGTTAACCTGGATCACTTTGTCTTCAGTAGGTGGTTCGCGTTGTTCGAATCATTTTTTCCACTGGAAATTCAATTGTTGAGCCCATGGTTCCTCATCAATAGCTTCCGCTGGCTCCAATTGGCTACTTGAAGTTCAAATATAACGGTGAGATTCTCGATCATCGTTCCCACACTGACATCTGATTCCTATTCGGAGGAAGAGACAGAGCGTGATGGGATTGGTTTGTTATCTCTGGATTGAACTGTTGTAGGCGGTGGAGGTGTAACGTATCCCACCCCCTGCATGTGTTAGTAATTTATTGTGTTCCCTTTAGGCACAAAATTACACAGAAAACCACATCTTTCTTTTCTGAAATTCAGGCCATTCCCACGCTGCAGGTTATATCCCATTTTCTTCATCATATGCTATGTTGATCGTGCATAATGAAAAAATTTTGGGGTTTCTGAGTCTGAACTTGAATCTGTGGCTGTAGACCTTTGCAGTTAGGCTCTATCGAATATTATTTGTGATTGACCCTTTTGGACGGAGGAACCACTAGAACAGATCCTTCTATGCGTTCCACAATTGTTCTTGATGTACTTGGTTTATGCAAGGGCATGCGTAGAGAGCTATCCGTAACGGATTAAGCAATTCGACACTCACAGGATAATCAAAGGAAATATTGTTCATTAATTACCCATTCGTCCTCATCTTCAGAAAGAGTATTACATTGAGGTTAAAATATGCTATAATTGGTTCGCTGACCAAAGTAGCTGGCGTGTCACCTTTAGACTCT